>VDFB02360870.1:0-43567 GCA_007258455.2 Sequoia sempervirens | reverse complement strand
TTTCCAAGATTCACATACATAAGGATTCAGGGATTCACTGGAAGTCCTTACTGACTTCCAATTTATCCTACCAATAGGATGATCTTGCGAGAGGTCCTTAGACAGTTGGAGACTTACCAAAACAGAAGGCAATTATCACTTTCCCATTCTTCATTGGAAACATGCTGGAGTCTTGTCCATTGGCATAAGCAGCTGAAAGTGCCAAGTTGGAAATGTTACCCAATTTTCACCTATGGGCTCAATCGGGCAGGACTCTATGTTTCAGGTGTTCATGAAGGCCAAATGGTGGCATTTTTGTGCAGGATTAAATCATACATCTGGTGCTAAGTCACAAGAAGGTCTATTGGAAGGCATCCCTCAATCAATTTTGGCGAAAAAACTCATTAGAGAAGAAGTCGGCAATACCTTCCAGTTGTCTTGCCGACTAGTAGGGGTTCTATTCATTATGTCTCGGTCGGCCAGACATTTTAATCGCCGTGAGTTTTGGTGTATCTCTCCGCTTGGAAGGAAGTCATGCCGACCGTTGTTCACAAGGCTAGCGTTGCCGAAAGAGTTTGGGTTCGGGGTGAAGTCTTCTCGACTGATGGAGGTCTCGGCGAAAGGAAGCGGTCTCGGTGTATTGTCTCACAGACACACTGGAGTCTTCCCGAGTGGCCTCAGCTCACCAAAAGTTTGTCATCTTGCTGAGAAGTCTTGGCGACCGCCAGGAAGTCACACCGAAGAAGGATGTCATCGGGTGAGGTTTCGCTAAAACTAGGTGGCTTCAGGGTGACGTCTCGCCGATGAGGGAGAGTCTCGCCGACATGGAGTCTCATCAATATAACCTCTTCACAGTGGTTCACCGGAGAGCATTCGGCACAAGGTTATGCCTTTGGCAAAAGGTCTCGCCAACCAGGCAGTGTCTTCTCGACTGATATGGGCTCTCGCCAAGGCAAGAGGTAATTCGCCGAGAGGTCTCACTGACATAGATGACATCGGTGTAACGCCTAGCCGAATGAGCGAAGTCTTGCCGACAAGAGGGTGCCTTTGGTATAGAATGAAGAGCTTGATGAGAGGTCTTGCCGATAACAATCAACTTGCCCATGTATATGGATATCGGTATAACTCCTGCAGCTCGATATGAGGTCCTGCCGATAGCTACTACGAGGTGTACTCGCATCGGGGAGACAAGATTAGTGTCTCCCCGACATGCGATTCTGATGAGGCGACCTTTGACCCCTTGGGAATCCTACATGGAGCATGTTCAACCAATCAGAGGGAGCCAAAGATGAACCATTGACGATTTGACTGACTGACCACCCCGGCAAAGAAGATCAGTGGAACATAGGCAACGTGGATTTGCTCTGAGAATAAAGCGATGAATCAAATCGATATCCAAGAGGTGTCGTCGGTAAACAAAAGGGCAAAAACCGTAGGGACAACTAGGATCGCTACTAGCAGAGGGGGATCGGCATTGATGATAATGCTTTATAGCATTCAAGGCGACCCTTCAGGGAGGTTCGAATATGGACACGGAGGCTAGAAGTAAATGCAAAGTATTACAGAAAGATCTGAAGGCTCCTCCTAAGGGTGATCTTTCACACCGACAGTGTACAGCGAGGATACACATTGAATGCAGATGTAACTTGATTAAAAAGATCTAGGGGCAGATCTTTCTGAAGACGGATATTTTTGTAAGCCCTAGGGGCCGACATCTTTTTGTATATATGGCATTTTTGCCTTTTTGTAAGGAGAATTCTTATGCTTTTTGAAAGTCTGTGACTTTTTGCGGTGCTTTCTCAGATTAGCAAAATTCTGTAACTCATTTTGGAGCATGTTATATAAAACTTACCTTGGTTACCATTGATGGTTCATTTTTGCCTTCTGGTTCTTGTGAAGTATTGTGCATTTTTAAGTGATTCATCGAGCTACTTAGTGAAATCTTTCTTTTCCTTATAGCTTTTGTTTCATGTTAGCATGCCTTTCTTTGCAAAAGTAGTACTATGTAAGTTACAAACTGTGTTTATTCAATTGCACATGAGCTTTTAATTTGTGAAAATCTGCTTTTCCTTCTTGAAAGTGTGTGCATGTCAAACCTGTTTGTATGCATAATCTACAGAATCTTGTTGTGCAGTCCCATGTCCATCACCAGTATTCAAGTGTAACTTGAGTGTCTCATTGTTCTTGTCATTTTGGTGTATCACCATAGGATTTAATTTTCATTTTTATGCATTCTCCTTCTCCCTTTTCCTTACAGAATCAATAGTTAGGTGATACCGATACCAAAGGAAGCCAGCCTTCTCCGGAGGTTGACCTCTGTCTACAAGTGACCCACAACTTTGGAGGTCTTCCCATGTTACACTGAGGTGTTGAGCATCAGGTTCAAAAAGGGTGCAATTTCAGGTGATAACAATTTTTGGCACGCCCGGTGGGACTGTCGAACAGATAGTTTGAAAATTACATGTCTATTATTGTTTTTTTTTTATATGCAACCGGTAAGATTTAGGCCTTTCAGAGGTTAGCATTAGCATATCATGGTGACTCCGTATACCAGTGTATCATTGAGGAATTCAAAATATTGAGAAATTTGGTGTTTTTCTCAATAATATCAGCCTTTTGAGGCAACACGGATAGCACCATGGCGACTCCAAGTTAATATCAGTTGGTTTTAGCAGCCCAGGTACCTACAGTTAAGGACGTTTGCTATCTAGACTTGCTCATGCTTCATATTTTACCTTGCAATGTCTAGTTATCAGCAATATAATGACTTTCCACCTCCATTCCATGAGAGTCGTGTATATGTCCTCTCATCAGCCATACTATACAGAACAGCCTGCTGTTTTTATGTCAAATGACCCGATATCAACAAATTACCAGTATTTCCATCATGTTTCTCACCCTCCCACTCCTGGTCAACCTTTATGTCGACCAATATTTGATCAAAATCAACCCCAAGAGGAGGTTTTTGATGTTAACCATTATGATTATTTATATAATCAGCCTTTAAAGCATCCTTACCAAACTATAATGGACCTGCTCCAACAGTTTGATCGTGTGTTGTGGGCTTTGAGCCAGAGGTTTGAACATATGCAGATTAATGATGTCAGTAAGGTGTTCTCCTACATGTATGGCATGTTGGTCAATGTCAAGAAATAGAAAAAGCTTATTTCACAGCAGCAGGAGTTGGGATGTCAGTTTGAAGAAGATCTTGAGGGAGAGATAGCAGCCAAAGAGGAGCAAATGAAATTCTTATCTGCTTAGGTACAAGGTAGTCAGGCTTATTCAGATTATCAAGCACAAAGGTATGAGACACAGGCAGCCCTTTCCATTCCTAGTTTCAGCTCACCTCCTCCTGTAATGTTGAATCATCTGGTGAAAGAGGAGGCTTCCAAATATAGGTTTCCTAGCTTTAAACAAGAGAAGCCTTCCAAGCTCTTTAGTGAGCCTATCAATAAGTCTTCTACCCTCAGGATTCCAAGTTGGAAAGTCCCATCTCAGTCATCTTGTGAGTTTCTTTCACCTATCATGCAAATGAAATCGTGCTCTGGCGTCCAGGAAGTAAAAGAAGGGCAGATCTTTGACTAGTACAGCTCACTCAATTGGGAGGAGAATAAAAATATTGATTGCTACATCTAGCTATGGAGGAATATAGACAGCAACAGCAGCAAATTATTGAACAAGAAGAAAGCATGGGTGGGTTGCTCATTGATGATAACCAACAAGACAATAGGGCCTTAATTCAGGAAGAAAAGCCTAAAATTAAACCTGATATTATCCTCCAAGGTGAGAGCTTTGATGTTTTCGAACATGTTGTGGTTGAAAAAGCTAATGTTGAGTTTTTTGCGGAGGAAGCTAATGTTGATCCTTATGAAGACTCAGAAGTAGTGGATAGTCATGATGAACTAGAACAACAGGTTCATAAACTTGAACAAATGCTGAAACATTAGGAGGAGCCTAATGAGCCTGATTTGCAAGGTTATAACTGGTTGGAGGAGCTTCCATTCCATTATGCAGAAGAATTTGAGATCTCATCACCACTTGAATTGTTGCCTTCCTTTATTGAGGAAAACAAGTCTGAATTGGAATGTTTTTTTTTCAGTGGTGATAATAAGAACTATGAGCAGCTTCCTTTCTGGAGTATAAAAGAGCCAGAGATTGATGTATTGATTGAAAATGTGTTAGAGGGAGCCATCTCATCGTTCTCCATTGAAGGAATGAGTGTTCATCTTGGAAAACATGAGCATACTGAGGAGGTTACTACTTTTCACCAAGTTAGCCACAGGAATTAGGCTTTTCCAGCTAGCAAGATGATAAAGTGGCAGTCCACGAGCAAGTGATCGGCAAGGAATCCTCAATATTTTCCCTTACCAAAGGCTATCCAATCAGATACCTAGCCCAGATGGAGTCCAATACAACACCAAGGACCAATCATGCACCCACACATGAAGGTATGGCAGGAGATGGTATCCAAGATGCACTGGAAGTTAAAAAAGAGTATATTCAATTCACTTATCCTCCCTTGAATAACATTACATATGATCCATTTAAGGAGGGTAGTGAGTCCCTTTATCTTTTTCATAAGATGCTGCATCAATTTATTAAACATTTCTCAATGCATCGTCCTCTTTTAACTGCCATCATGCATGATAATGATTGCATATTGAGAAGAAAGGGCAGTTATTTCAATCATCCAGTGAATGGTTTAGTTTGACAAGTTTCTTGCTGGTTAGTGTAGGGTAGGTTTAGCTGCAAGTTTTCAATTCCCTAAGTGTTGTTCCAGCACAGTTAGTTAGTTTTCCTATTTTCAATAAGTTTCTGGTAACCTGTTATGTTCTATGAGTCTCAAGTGAGTTGCAGCCATGTACAAAGTTGCTCTGGGCCTGTTTCTGAGTTTTACTAAGTGACTCCATGCCCAATGGACAAGTTTAGGCTATTGGTTTCCATGTTTAGCAGGCAAACATCCAGCAAAGGTCGCCAGAAATGTTACCCAATTTTCACCTACGGGCTCAATCGGGCAGGACTCTATGTTTCAGGTGTTCATGAAGGCCAAATGGGGGCATTTTTGTGCAGGATTAAATCATACATCTGATGCTAAGTCACAAGAAGGTCTATTGGAAGGCATCCCTCAATTAGTTTTGGCGAAAAAACTCATTAGAGAAGTCGGCAAGACCTTCCAGTTGTCTTGCCGACTAGCAGGGGTTCTATTCATTATGTCTCGGTCGGCCAGACATTTTAATCACCGTGAGTTTTGGTGTATCTCTCTGCTTGGAAGGAAGTCATGCCGACCATTTTTCACAAGGCTAGCATCGCCGAAAGAGTTTGGGTTCGAGGTGAAGTCTTCCCAACTGATGGAGGTCTCGGCGAAAGGAAGCGGTCTCGGTGTATTGTCTCACCGACACACGGGAGTCTTCCCGAGTGGCCTCAGCTCGCCAAAAGTTTGTCATCTCGCTGAGAAGTCTTGGCGACCGCCAGGAAGTCACACCGAAGAAGGATGTCATTGGGTGAGGTTTCGCTAAAACTAGGTGGCTTCGGGGTGACATCTTGCCGATGAGGGAGAGTCTCGCCGACATGGAGTCTCATCGATATAACCTCTTCACAGTAGTTCACCGGGGAGCATTCGGCACAAGGTTATGCCTTCGGCAAAAGGTCTCGCCGACCAGGCAGTGTCTTCCCGACTGATATGGGCTCTCGCCAAGGCAGGAGGTAATTCGCTAAGAGGTCTCATCGATAGCAAGAGGTCTCACTGACATAGATGACATCAGTGTAACGTCTGGCCGAATGAGAGAAGTCTTGCCGACAAGAGGGTGCCTTCGGTATAGAATGAAGAGCTCGATGAGAGGTCCTGCCGACAATGGAGAGTCTTGCCGATAACGATCAACTTGCCCATGAATATGGATATCGGTATAACTCCTGTAGCTCGATATGAGGTCCTGCCGACAGTCCCAAGCTATGCCGATAGCTGCTACGAGGTGTACTCGCATCAGGGAGACACGATTAGTCTCCCCGACATGCGATTCTGATGAGGCGACCTTTGACCCCTTGGGAATCCTACATGGAGCGTGTTCAACTAATTAGAGGGAGCCAAAGATGAACCATTGACGATTTGACTGATTGACCACCCCAGCAAAGAAGATCAACGGAACATAGGTGTTGTGACCTTTTTCATACATCGCCCCATTGCAAATGGGGACCCCCTAATTTTTGCGTCGTTTCGGACTTTTGGCTTGATTTTTGCTTGTTTTCCTGTTGTCTCTCTCTCTTGTTCTGTCTGCCTTTTTAGAGATGTGCCCGTCTGTGAGCTTAAATGTGAAATTTTGGCCAAGTCTGAAAATTAGGGTTTGAGTCTTCTGGTCAATCTGAAGTCAAATGAAGTGAATAAATTGAAAACGAAGATTAACATTGATGTCAGCATGCTTCCAGCAAGTTTCCACTGAAGTTTCATCAAATTCTTGACAACTTACTATTTATAGTAAGTGTGCAATTCAAGGCGTTCCTTCAACATTTTTGAAATTCCGACAATCACACTGCATTCAGAGCATGTCAAGCTGCTCACTGGCAAATTTTGAGCCAGAACGGACAACTTGCTATTTTTAACAGTTCAGCTTCTGAAGCGGATTCTAGGGTTTATATGCAGAGTTTTTCAACGCATGTCTGAGGCTTCCTTCTGCGTTTTCAGAGACCTTCGTGATGGTATAACATGCAAAGTGAGATAACGACTTTCAGAGTTCAGCCTTCAGAGGCTATTTTTAGGGTTTGCATGTCAGGGTTTTCTTTGCATGCCTGCATATTCCTTATGGGTTTTTCGAGAGCTTCACAGTGATGTGACATGCAAACGGAGATAATCACTTATTCAACAACTTACTATTTTTAGCAGATACATTCCGGCAGCCGCCTCCCAGCACTTCAGAATCACAAACTGATCGCAATGCAACAAAAACGAGGACGAATAGAGGCCATTTGATACGCATGCAAGACAAATTAGGGTTTCCAGCTTCGGGACCCAAAAAGAGGCGTAAAAAGTCAGAATTTTCAAAAACCGGTGTATACCACCGTGATCAGCATCTTTCAAGCTATCCGCTGGTAAAATTTGAAGACAAACGGAGCACTTACTATTTATAGTAAGTCATTTCAGAAACTGGCTAAAAATAGAAAGCAACAAGTGTTGATGTCAACAGGCAGGTCATGGTGAGGAGCGCATCATTCGAATTTCAAGTCAATTGGAGCTGTGGAGATATCAGAAACAGGCAATGGCTATAAATAGTAAACCACCTTCAGAAATATGCTATTTTTAGCAGGTCAGCTCAGGATGGCAGTATGAACAGACTAATTAGGTCATGAAGGTCCAGTGTTCAAAATTTCAAATCGTTTTGAGCTTCAAAAGTGTGGAAATCAGGGGACTTACTATAAATAGGAGGACATGGAGAAGCTAGCAGAAGGAAAGAAAAATGGCTAAGTCTAGACTTATATCCTGCTCCACCTTCAAAATGCGCCCATCTTCAGCTGGAAGTCAGGAAAACGTGTAAGTGTTGAGTTCATCCTCTTGCCACCTCCAAATGTGCCCAAGTTGGTAGAGAAGTCAAAGAAAATTTCTAAGGCACAAGCTTCGTCCTCCTGCCTAGGCAAAATGCGCCCAACTTGCCTTCAAGGTGTTTGAAAAAGTTTCTAAGTATAGGAAATATCCTCCTCACCCATCAAAATGCGCCTACTTTCAAGAAGTTGATGAAAATCTCTAAGTGCCAAATTTCATCCTTCTCCCATGCTCAAATGCGCCAAAGTTAGAAGAAAGCTACAAGAAAGTCAAAAGTCAAAGATAGTTTATCCTCCTCATATGCTAAGATGCGCCCATGCTTGGAAGAGTCAAAGAAGTCAAAGGGTTGAATGCTTCATCCTCCTACCACTATCAAATGCGCCCACCTTAAGTCAAGCATAAAAAATTTTCTAAGTAAGAGTTTTGTCCTATACCCCATGCTAAATGCGCCCAACTCAGCCTAGAAGAAGACAAATTTTAATCCACTTCACCATGGAGAATGTGCCTAAGTTTAGAAGCTAGTCAAAGGAAGGTCAAAGATGGCATTGAAAGTTTTATCCTCCACCCCCATTGAAGTGCGCCCATCCTTCTCAAGGGGTAAAATGCGCCCAAATCAAGGCATGTGAGGACAAAAGTCAAGGCGTTGAAAAGATTCCTCCCTCTACACAAGCAAAATGCGCCCATCCTCTTGCCTATGTGATATGCGCCATGTAAAGGGTGAGTGTGGAGTGAAAAGTGGTAAATAAAGAGTGAATATGCTAGGTGTGGAATTAATATCCTTCACCAAGCGTAAAAGGCGCCCGAGGTGAAAAGAGTATTGTTGTGACCTTTTCACACATCGCCCCATCCAAGATGGGGACCCCTAATTTTTGCCCATTCTGGTCTTTTGGGCTTTGGTTTTTTTTGTGTCTCTCTCTCTTTGTCTGTCTCTTTTCTATGGTCTGCTTTCTGGGGATGTTCCCGCCTGCAAGCTTCAACATGAATTTGGCCAAGTCTGAAAATTAGGGTTTTGTCTTCCTGGTCAGTACAGGGGTCGAATAAAGTGAATAACTTGAAAATTGAGCTTAACATTGATGTTAGCATGTTTCCAGCAGGTTCTCAACAAAATTTCATCGAATTCTGAGGTACTTACTATTTTTAGTAAGTGTGAAATTTCATGCAATTCATCAACATTTCTGAAATTTCCAATCATCACACGGCATTCAGAGTATATCAGGCTGCTTGCATGCCAAATTTGAGCGAAAACGGATAACTTACTATTTTTAGCAGTCCGGCTTTCGGCACGAATTTCAGGGCCAGATGCAGAGATTTTCTTTGCATGTCTGGATATTCCTTCTGGGTTTTTCGAGACCTTCGCGATGATATAACATGCAAGACGAGACGACTACTTTCAAGATTCAGCCTTCCGAGGCTATGTTTAGGGTTTGCATGTCGAGGTTTCTTTTGCATGTCGGGTGATTCCTGATGGGTTTTTCAAGAGCTTCGCGATGGTGTGACATGCAAACGAGGATTCTCACTCAGTAAGGAACTTGCTATTTTTAGCAGGTGTGTCCCAGCAGCCGCCACCCAGCAATTTAGAATCACGATCTGATCGCAGTGTCGCAAGAATGAGAACAAACAGAGTTCATTTGATACGCATGCAAAGTGAATTAGGGTTTCCAGCTTTGGAGCCTAAATATAGGCATCAAAAGTCAAAATCATCAAAATCCGATGTAAACCACTGCGATCAGCGTTCTTCAGGCTATCTGCTGGTGAAATTTCAAGTCGATCAGAGCACTTACTATTTATAGTAAGTCAAATTGGAAACTGGCTAAAAATAGTAAATTGAGCGCATGCGTCAGTGTCAGCCAACAGGTCACGTGGTGAGGAGCGCCTCATTAAAATTTCAAGCTAATCGGAGCTATGGAAGTACCAAAAACGAGAGGTTACTATAAATAGCAAAACACTTCTCAAAATGTGCTATTTTTAGTAAGTCAGCTCAAAATGGCAATGTCAACAGGCTAACCAGGTCATGAAGGTCCAGTGGTCAAAATTTCAAGGCAATCTGAGCTTTCGAAGTTTGAGAATCAGAGGATTTACTATAAATAGCAGGGCATGAGAAGCTGGCAAAAAACAAGAAAAATAGCTAAGTCTGGAACTTCATCCTTCACTTCCTTGAAAATGCGCCCATCTCAGCTGGAGGTCATGAAATTTCTCTAAGTGTTGAACTTCGTCCAGTACACATGCTAAAATGCGCCCTCAAGGAAAAGTTGGAGCTCAAAATTTTGCTAAGTATGAAGTTCATCCTGCTCAGGGGGTGAAATGCGCCCAAGAGACAAGGAAGTCAAAGCAGTCAACAGTTTTCATCCGCCTCCTATAGCAAAATGCGCCCAACTCAAGATGCCAAGCATGAAAATTTTCTAAGTATCAAAACTCGTCCTTCACCCAGGCTGAAATGCGCCCAAAGCAAATTGGTCAAGACAAAGTCAAAGTTTTTATCCTCCTGCATGGCTGAAATGCGCCCAAAGTCATGCATGTGAAGACGGGAAAAGGGATGTGAAGAGTCACTCTAAGGACGTGGTTAGAGTTTCATCCTTCATGGCATCAAAAATGCGCCCAAGTTTCAAGGTCAAAGCAAAGTCAACTTTTTCATCCTCCTACATGGGCAAAATGCGCCCAAAACAAGGCATGTAGAGACGAAAACTGAGAAGGTGAAGAGCCACTTGTTGGGTGGCGTTTGAAAGTTCATCCTTTACCTCCATAGGAAGAATGCGCCAAGTTTTATCCTTCACAAGGCATCAAATGCGCCCAAAAGAGGGCATGTGAAGACAAACGTGGAGAAGCTCAAGAGTCACAAGGTCAAGGCGTTGAAAATATTCCTTCTACACAAGCAAAATGCGCCCATCCTTTGCCTACATGGAAATGCGCCTAGTTTGAGGTGTAATAAGTGAATAGAGGGTGGTGAATAGGGTGAAATGTGATTAAAGCGTAGTAAAAGGCTAGTAAATACTCCAAAGGCGTGGTGAGAGCTTGGTAGATACTAGGCGTTATGCCTTTTCAAGTGTTAGATGCGCCAAAAGTGTGAATGCTAAAAGGTGTTGAGGATATTTTCTAAGGCGTGATTTTCCTCTTCAAGTCTAGAGTGTGTGGTGGTGAAGATAAATGATAGGGCGTGATTTTCTTTCAGTGTGCTATACGCCTTAAGGATGGTAAAATGAAATAAAAGATGAGTGATGAAATATTTCAAGTGTGGAATGAAATACAAGTGGTGGCTAGAAAATAAAATGTGCCAGGCATCTCTAGGAATAAAATTTTCTAAGTGAAGTTGGTATTTTCACAGGCAAAATTGGTCGAGTTGGATATAAAATTTTCTAAGGCAAAATTTTCGAAGTGATTTAAAATTTTTTCTAAGGCAAAATATTTTCTTCCTCTAGAAAATGCGCCTAGACTCTGAGGTGATGGGATTTTTCCTGAAGCGTGAATAGAGTTGCCTGAGGTAAAGTCAGTGAATGCCAGCTACACAGGATTAATAAAAATTTCCAAGTCAGAGCAAAATTCTCAGAGAAGATCGAAGAACGGATTTAAATTTCACAGGGGAATATTTTCTAAGGTTCAAAATTCGAGAAAATTAAATGAACCCGTTCGTTGGGCACCCATGAATTCAACGCGTTCTGGAGAAAATTTTCTTCTGGGTATCGAAGATTGTCGATGAGGAGTTGATTTTAAGGTCTTCCACAGTTTGTCGAGGATTCTGGGATGAAGATTTCAAGCGGGCACCAGGTTGATGAATTTCCTAAGGGAAATTTGAAAATTTTCTAAGGCAAAAATGAAGAAAATGTGTTTTCAAGGTGAAATCTTCCGGACGATGAATTTGAAAGAGACTTCCTAGGTGAATTTGCTTCAATCCTTCGTGAAGATAGTTTACTTAAGCCAGAAACGAATAAAATCGAAGTTGTCGGAGCTCCAGCAGGTGGAATGAATTTCTTGAAGATACAGTTGAAGTTAATATTGTCAAAGATAACACGCCCTCGATGATCAAAGCATGAAAATCAGGTAAGTGAGTTAAGTTTATATCATGAAGTACTCTAATACTCTTCTCCTCGCTTGTTTTGCAGGAGGAATGTCCAGATCAAGCGATGACTTGAAGTGATGAAGCAGGATGATGTTACCACCTTCGAAGGAAGATAAAGTTACAAGTTTCAATCTCGAAGAAAAGGTTACAAGAAATTTGCTAAGTGTTAGCTCAAGTGACAAAGGTGAAATGTTTTCAAGGCTCAAGATGAAAAGAAGAATGAAGACCCTCAAGTGGAAGAAGCCAAAGGACAACGCCAAGAAAGAAGATCGAGAACAGTGTGAACGCGTCTACAAATGGAATCTTCTAGAAGGATGATGGTGGACATTATGGCGCATTTATTACCCCACTCTCCTCTGTGGCGGTTTTTAGGGCAATATTATTTAGGGCTGAGGTGGCACGATTTTAGCCACTCTATTGATTGTAACCCTAGCCATCTTTTGGGACTTGGCTAGCTATATAAAGGGGGAGTCCCCCTCATTTGTAAATCATCAGATTAGAAGTAGAAGATTAGAATTAGATCAGACATTGGAGTAGTAGAGCATTAGAGCTAGATAGTGTAGCATTGTAGAGCATGTTTGCATAATTTGGAGAAGAGAGAAAGTTTTCCCTTTGAAAACTTTTGAAGAGATTGTTGTGTAACACATTTTATGATAATAGATATTTTCATTGATGATGGAATTCGTCTTGTCATGAAATGCTAGCAAGGTTTCTTCTTCCTTTCGTATCCAAGTAGCTTAATTCATGCAAGTAGCTTACTTTTGATGTGTGGTGTTTTATTGAGATAGCTTCGCTTTATTCCATACCACTAGCGCTTGTTGATGATAAGTTCGCCTTGCGTGGTCGACTGGAGATTATTTTGTGTTTAACTCGGTTGTAGTTTACATACTTATATGTGTCGCTCGATGGTGTATGTATGTTAAATTATAACTTGAACATCTTTTGCTATTTCCCTTGAAGATTGCACCGATTTTACTGAGGCTGTCCGACGGAGGCTAGGTGAAATCCGGTTGAAGTCTATTGAAACGAAGCTCCACATATCCTGCATTTAGGGTAGCACATAAATTTCTTAGGCCTTAACCCCCTTTTACTTTCCGCACATTTCCAATTAGTATTAGGAATCCCGTGCTCACCTGCTAAATCATTTGAATTACGTGAAAACCCTTAGTCCGCTGTCAGCTGTCAACTGCCGAACAATTGTGTAAGTCCCCTTGACATACCAGCAATATCACATCGAGCCAAACTGAGCCTATTCGCACTCAAGGAACCTTGGAGTTGAAAGCATGATCTTACTCGCAATCTTAGCATGCTGAATACTTTGTTCAAGAGAGGATAGAGCGTCCGTTGGGAGACTTTATTCTGTGTTGGTGCGGTCTTAAAAACCACGTCAACAGAATTGGCGCTAGAAGGAGGGCTGAACGAGGAAAGAATACATTGTTTCGATTATCATTCATTTTATGCTTGCCTCTCCTCCTAGCACATCAACAGAATTGGCGCTAGAAGGAGGGCGAATAACAGCTACAGCATACAGTCGTGTTGAAGAAGAAAGGGTTTGAAACACAAAAGTTCCATTGGAGAAGATTATCATGAGACAAGATGGTGTTCTTTCAGAATTGAAGAATCTCGCGCGCAGCCACTAAAAGAAGCAGTACATCCTGGATCGTATCACTTCGTTTTCGCCAGACAAGTTGAAGAGAATCTTGAGGTCTACGCCCAGTTCATATAAAGATTTTGTGGAGTTAGAGCTACTTACAAGATCAAGGAAGAAGAAAGAAGTTCATTCAAGCAAAGAAGTCAAGTCAAGTGAAGAATTTTTATCAAACGAAGAAGTTCAAGAAGGCGGAGAAGAGATTTCAAGTTTGTTCAGAACTCCACCTAGTGCTTCGAGGTTTGCTCAGCCGAAACAAGTTCAAGCTGTTGTGCAACAGCCAGCCCAAGTGATTGTGTATCAAAGGCGACTACCAGTTCAAGCAATGGCTCAACCAGGAGGTCAACCAGGAGGTCAGCAAGGAGGTCAACCCGCTCCAAATGGTGCTACATGGTTGGTTACCAACCCATCTCCGCTAGAGTTTCAAGACTACCATGAGATGCCAAAGAATCCTGAAAATTTTTGTCCTAAGTTCATTGCCAATGATGTTAACTACACGGCCGAGGACCATATCAAGATGTTTGAAGGTCACCTACGCAATAGGCAGATTGGGTACGCAGACGTGGCTTGCCGATTATTTCCATATTCTTTGGGAGAAGAGGCTCACTTTTGGTTCATTCACCTACCAGTGGGGTCTATAAGGACATGGGAGCAGATGAAGGAGGCCTTCATCGGAAAGTTTGGTATACCTGCCACCCCTGTAGAGCTATATCGTCAATTTGCAGAAGTAAGAAGACAAGACAAAGAGCCCATTCATGCGTTCAACAATAGATTCCAAAAGGCCCTCAATAGGTTACGCACTCCTTATGTCATTGATGACGCTCGAGAAAGCTACTATTCAGCACTTGATCCTTTGACTGCAATGTTCGTAAGATCTCACCCCACTCCAGCAAATATAAATCAAGCTTACGCTAAAGCTGTTGAAGTAAGTCAAGGTTTAGGACAGAATATAACTGGGCCTGTACTTTACACCGGCCTGGCTACGACAAATAATCAAGTACCAATGTTCGGCTCAACATGGAATCAACAAGTTCCGGCATTAAATGCGATCCCACAGCCAGCTTATCAAGTTCAAGCACCATCAAGTCAGTTAGTTCTCCATCCTGGGATGCCTTTGTCCCAGACGCAAGTCCCACAGCCTGTTTATCTCCAAAACACAGTGCCACCAGTGAAAATTCCAGAGGAGAAAGATGAAATGAAAGATTTGATAGAACAAGTGAAGAGGCTGTCAACTGAGGTGACTCACCTCAAAAGTCAAAATAATCAGACACAAGCTATGCCACGAAATTATCAGGCACACCAAGGTGCTAACCGAGGATATCAGCATAATCCTCCAAGTCATCAAGATACCCATCAAGGATATAGTTATGAAAACAGTCATGGGTATAGAAATAACAATCAAGGATTTCAGAAGAGGTCCTGGAATACTGGGCCCAACAATGGAGGTGTCCCATCGCCATTGGACAATCCGCCACCTCCTGAAAACCGTCCTGCAGATAGAATTTATATGGCCGAAACTACCTCGTCAGGATGGTGTAGGTTACATAACACGAACCAGCATTCTGAGCTTCAGTGCCATGAATTCCAAGTCGTGGCTGGTATTCTCAAAAGTGAAACAAGGAATACAAAGGTCACAGAAAACCCTCCAATTACAGGATATGAATTAGTCCCGGCACCCAGATATGATCAAGCATTGATAATAGAAGATTGCAATGTCCCGCCTGAGTTTCAGAGTTACACGCCCCCACCAGTTAATCACCAATTTCCATCAGCTTCATCAAACGCTCCCGTGGGGATGCCAGAGTTTCAAATACCGTCAGAAGTTCATGCCACATACGCATCACCAGAAGAGTCTCTTTATAGAGATGGTTATATTTTTCCGCCTCTCAACAACAGCGTCTTGGTGGAAGGAAGAAGGGAGGTACAAGCTTTTCAAACATCCGGAGGAGCGACACCCAAGGTATATCAGAGGAATTATCATCAGAAAGAGCCACTGACATCATCAATACCTCCTAATAATTTTACAACTCCACCGCACCCCAACGCGAGCAATAATCCAGGTTTACCTAGAGATTCTCCAGAGTACAGGCGGCAGAATGCAATGCAAGGCGGAGGAGGACAACAAGTTATTCAGCAGCCAATTCATC
The DNA here is from genome assembly GCA_007258455.2 of Sequoia sempervirens. Lineage (NCBI taxonomy): Eukaryota > Viridiplantae > Streptophyta > Pinopsida > Cupressales > Cupressaceae > Sequoia > Sequoia sempervirens. The sequence goes on along the minus strand of VDFB02360870.1, from coordinate 28,214 downwards.
AAGCTGAGCAGAGACAAAAGGAAAGTCTTCCTAGAGAGGACGTGAAAAGACTTGGCTCTTATGTGTTAGAAGAGTTCAAAAGGATGAAGGTTAGTCTTCCTCTACATGAGTTAATGAAGATTTCAGAGGTCAGAGATACAATTCTGAAAAGTGTGTATGAAACGCCTATTGTGAAGGATACTTCCCAAGAGATATCTAGTTCATCAAGGAATCCTCCTGTGAACACACAGTCTCGTCCTGTACAGAATGCAAATATGGTAGAAGAAGTGCCTCACGCTCCATTTGACACTTGGGAAGCTCCACAACAGCCTCAGAATTTCATAGGTATGGAACAAGGTTCTTCAAATGCTACTGAAAAGTCATGGATTGAAGATAAAAGGAAACGGTTCAATATTCCTGCAGAGCAGAAGCAAAAACAAGAGCAAACGCAGAATCCAAAAGAGGTTGTTCAAGACAATCAAATTTCAGTGGACAGAAAAGATGAGAAGAAGAATGCTTCAGTAGAAGAAAAGAGGAAGCCAGTCATATTTTATCAGGGGAAGGGTGAGCCAGCCCCATTTCTGGTTTCAGTCAGAATTTTTGGGAAGTTATTGCATAACTGTTTGATCGATTCCGGTGCATCAAGTAATGTCATGCCTTTAAAGGTATGTCAGGCGTTGGGTATAATTCCGCTCAAGACCAACAAGAAGGTGACTCAGCTGGATAAGACGAAAGTTCCAGTTGTAGGGGAATTAAATGGTATTCATATGCAGCTAGCGGCGGATCCCAGAATTCAGAGTCGCATCGACATATCAGTTGTGGATATACCAGATGGTTATGGTATGCTGTTGAGTAGAGATTGGTCTAGAAAATTGAATGGATACATTGCGACTGACTTCTCCCACATGTGGTTGCCTTGGAAGGGAGTTCCAAATCAGATAAAAATTGAAAGTACACCACGGCTCAAATTAATGATCACAGAATGTGGTGAAAACAGTGATATCTTGTTCGTGGAAACTGATTTGGGTTCGTACAAACCCATCAAAAGGGAGGCCCTTTTGCTACAGGACCCGAAAGAAGAAAAGTTTTTAGAAGATATGCTTTCCTCCACTGAAGTGTTGATTGAAAACGATTTAAGTAGGAATAAGAATGAAAGGATGTTTGGAGATTCTGCAAAGCAAGAGATAGAAAGTGCCCCCATCAGAGACCTATCGTTACCCATGCACGAGGCTTTCCATTCAGAGAACATAGATGCCATGAGTAAGATGGCCTCGAAGCAAGTTACAAAGATGGTTCAACAAGTCACTTTAGAGGAAGAATGTGGAAAAGTCAATAAGGGAGAAGACCAGATTCAAACAAGGCTATCTCAGTTGACACACTTGGAGGCGAAAGGAGATGAGGCTTTGAAAGGTATGGCTGAATATCAAAGGGTTATGAACGGATGGATCAATAAAACATGGTTGGACCCCTATCAAGGTTCTGAGACCCTGGGAGATGATGCATTTAAGTTACGAACAAGAGCAGGAGGGGATATCCCATTGCCGGACGATGGGAAATTCCTCAGGCATTATTTCCAACCCTAGGTTCTCTCTGAGAGCCTACTTTGTAATATAGTTAGGTTAGATTTGCTTTCCCGTTTGGTTGCTTTCCTTTTTGCTTTCCTGGTTTCGTTTTTGGTTTTGGGTTTGTTGCCCTTTGGGTTTTTGGTTTGGCGTTTCCGTCCCTTGAGTTGTCCGCTCAAGTGGTTTTGGTTTGGAATGGGCAAGGATTTCTGGGTTTTCCCGTTGTGATGGGTGATGATGTTTTAACTTTCACAACGTGGTCCTTTCACTGGAATTTGCATAAATTTTTGAAAAGGACTAAGGTTGCTTTCCTCTTGTTATCATCCAGTTAGAGATTGAACTCGTCTTGGGAGGTTAACCCGTTATTGTGTCTTAACACACGAGTCTAAAGATCCTAAAAATCTTACCTATCTCCATTCTAAGTCATTTTGGTTTCTTGGGAAAGGTCTTAGCAGGTGAAAATTTTACGTCTTGCTTCAGCGCCACTACAATTCTCAAACCCATTGGAGGCTTCATTGCCTGCCAGCCAATCAAGGAATTGACGGAGAAATCAAATGATGGAAAAGAAAATGTGCTTAAAAGAAATATTGAAAAAAAAACAAGATAAAAGAATGAGAAAAATAAAGAAATATCATGAAGTATTGGTTTTGGGAACATACGAGTAACTCCACCGGGGCTATCGACGTCCGGCCAGCAGTGGAGCAATATTCGTGAGAATTGTAGCGACAACCTCGTTGGGGCTATGGACGCCTGACTGGCAGCGGGGCAATGTCCAGGATGCTTTTGAAGTTAAGATATTTATATAACCTGCCACGGCCGATTCTGGAAGTCGAGGTGGTTTAGACATGGAACGAATGCACACACTCACAGGGTTTTAGATGAAAGTGTTTTGATCCAATATCGGATTCTTCTCCCCTTTTGAGTGAGTGTCCTTCCTGTATGATGATTCAAGGAAGATTTAATCAAGGTTCAATTCTTAAAGTGTTTTTCAACACTTTCCCGTGGGGGTGCCAGATGTTGTGACCTTTTCACACATCGCCCCATCCAAGATGGGGACCCCTAATTTTTGCCCATTCTGGTCTTTTGGGCTTTGGTTTTTTTTGTGTCTCTCTCTCTTCGTCTGTCTCTTTTCTATGGTCTGCTTTCTGGGGACGTTCCCGCCTGCAAGCTTCAACATGAATTTGGCCAAGTCTGAAAATTAGGGTTTTGTCTTCCTGGTCAGTACAAGGGTCAAATAAAGTGAATAACTTGAAAATTGAGCTTAACATTGATGTTAGCATGTTTCCAGCAGGTTCTCAGCAAAATTTCATCGAATTCTGAGGTACTTACTATTTTTAGTAAGTGTGAAATTTCATGCAATTCATCAGCATTTCTGAGATTCCAATCATCACACGGCATTCAGAGTATATCAGGCTGCTTGCATGCCAAATTTGAGCGAAAACGGATAACTTACTATTTTTAGCAGTCCGGCTTCTGGCACGAATTTCAGGGTCCAGATGCAGAGATTTTCTTTGCATGTCTGGATATTCCTTCTGGGTTTTTCGAGACCTTCGCGATGATATAACATGCAAGACGAGACGACTACTTTCAAGATTCAGCCTTCCGAGGCTATTTTTAGGGTTTGCATGTCGAGGTTTCTTTTGCATGTCGGGTGATTCCTGATGGGTTTTTCAAGAGCTTCGCGATGGTGTGACATGCAAACGAGGATTCTCACTCAGTAAGGAACTTGCTATTTTTAGCAGGTGTGTCCCGACAGCCGCCACCCAGCAATTTAGAATCACGATCTGATCGCAGTGTCGCAAGAATGAGAACAAACAGAGTTCATTTGATACGCATGCAAAGTGAATTAGGGTTTCCAGCTTCGGAGCCTAAATATAGGCATCAAAAGTCAAAATCTTCAAAATCCGATGTAAACCACTACGATCAGCGTTCTTCAGGCTATCTGCTGGTGAAATTTCAAGTCGATCAGAGCACTTACTATTTATAGTAAGTCAAATTGGAAACTGGCTAAAAATAGTAAATTGAGCGCATGCGTCAGTGTCAGCCAACAGGTCACGTGGTGAGGAGCGCCTCATTAAAATTTCAAGCTAATCGGAGCTATGGAAGTACCAAAAACGAGAGGTTACTATAAATAGCAAAACACTTCTCAAAATGTGCTATTTTTAGTAAGTCAGCTCAAAATGGCAATGTCAACAGGCTAACCAGGTCATGAAGGTCCAGTGGTCAAAATTTCAAGGCAATCTGAGCTTTCGAAGTTTGAGAATCAGAGGATTTACTATAAATAGCAGGGCATGAGAAGCTGGCAAAAAACAAGAAAAATAGCTAAGTCTGGAACTTCATCCTTCACTTCCTTGAAAATGCGCCCATCTCAGCTGGAGGTCATGAAATTTCTCTAAGTGTTGAACTTCGTCCAGTACACATGCTAAAATGCGCCCTCAAGGAAAAGTTGGAGCTCAAAATTTTGCTAAGTATGAAGTTCATCCTGCTCAGGGGGTGAAATGCGCCCAAGAGACAAGGAAGTCAAAGCAGTCAACAGTTTTCATCCGCCTCCTATAGCAAAATGCGCCCAACTCAAGATGCCAAGCATGAAAATTTTCTAAGTATCAAAACTCGTCCTTCACCCAGGCTAAAATGCGCCCAAAGCAAATTGGTCAAGACAAAGTCAAAGTTTTTATCCTCCTGCATGGCTGAAATGCGCCCAAAGTCATGCATGTGAAGACGGGAAAAGGGATGTGAAGAGTCACTCTAAGGACGTGGTTAGAGTTTCATCCTTCATGGCATCAAAAATGCGCCCAAGTTTCAAGGTCAAAGCAAAGTCAACTTTTTCATCCTCCTACATGGGCAAAATGCGCCCAAAACAAGGCATGTAGAGACGAAAACTGAGAAGGTGAAGAGCCACTTGTTGGGTGGCGTTTGAAAGTTCATCCACCTCCATAGGAAGAATGCGCCAAGTTTTATCCTTCACAAGGCATCAAATGCGCCCAAAAGAGGGCATGTGAAGACAAACGTGGAGAAGCTCAAGAGTCACAAGGTCAAGGCGTTGAAAAGATTCCTTCTACACAAGCAAAATGCGCCCATCCTTTGCCTACATGGAAATGCACCTAGTTTGAGGTGTAATAAGTGAATAGAGGGTGGTGAATAGGGTGAAATGTGATTAAAGCGTAGTAAAAGGCTAGTAAATACTCCAAAGGCGTGGTGAGAGCTTGGTAGATACTAGGCGTTATGCCTTTTCAAGTGTTAGATGCGCCAAAAGTGTGAATGCTAAAAGGTGTTGAGGATATTTTCTAAGGCGTGATTTTCCTCTTCAAGTCTAGAGTGTGTGGTGGTGAAGATAAATGATAGGGCGTGATTTTCTTTCAGTGTGCTATACGCCTTAAGGATGGTAAAATGAAATAAAAGATGAGTGATGAAATATTTCAAGTGTGGAATGAAATACAAGTGGTGGCTAGAAAATAAAATGTGCCAGGCATCTCTAGGAATAAAATTTTCTAAGTGAAGTTGGTATTTTCACAGGCAAAATTGGTCGAGTTGGATATAAAATTTTCTAAGGCAAAATTTTCGAAGTGATTTAAAATTTTTTTTCTAAGGCAAAATATTTTCTTCCTCTAGAAAATGCGCCTAGACTCTGAGGTGATGGGATTTTTCCTGAAGCGTGAATAGAGTTGCCTGAGGTAAAGTCAGTGAATGCCAACTACACAGGATTAATAAAAATTTCCAAGTCAGAGCAAAATTCTCAGAGAAGATCGAAGAACGGATTTAAATTTCACAGGGGAATATTTTCTAAGGTTCAAAATTCGAGAAAATTAAATGAACCCGTTCGTTGGGCACCCATGAATTCAACGCGTTCTGGAGAAAATTTTCTTCTGGGTATCGAAGATTGTCGATGAGGAGTTGATTTTAAGGTCTTCCACAGTTTGTCGAGGATTCTGGGATGAAGATTTCAAGCGGGCACCAGGTTGATGAATTTCCTAAGGGAAATTTGAAAATTTTCTAAGGCAAAAATGAAGAAAATGTATTTTCAAGGTGAAATCTTCCGGACGATGAATTTGAAAGAGACTTCCTAGGTGAATTTGCTTCAATCCTTCGTGAAGATAGTTTACTTAAGCCAGAAACGAATAAAATCGAAGTTGTCGGAGCTCCAGCAGGTGGAATGAATTTCTTGAAGATACAGTTGAAGTTAATATTGTCAAAGATAACACGCCCTCGATGATCAAAGCATGAAAATCAGGTAAGTGAGTTAAGTTTATATCATGAAGTACTCTAATACTCTTCTCCTCGCTTGTTTTGCTGGAGGAATGTCGAGATCAAGCGATGACTTGAAGTGATGAAGCAGGATGATGTTACCACCTTCGAAGGAAGATAAAGTTACAAGTTTCAATCTCGAAGAAAAGGTTACAAGAAATTTGCTAAGTGTTAGCTCAAGTGACAAAGGTGAAATGTTTTCAAGACTCAAGTGACGAAGATGAAGACCCTCAAGTGGAAGAAATCAAGGAACAACGCCAAGAAAGAAGATCGAGAATAGTGTGAACGCGTCTACAAATGGAATCTTCTAGAAGGATGATGGTGGACATTATGGCGCATTTATTACCCCACTCTCCTCTGTGGCGGTTTTTAGGGCAATATTATTTAGGGCTGAGGTGGCACGATTCTGGCCACTGTATTGATTGTAACCCTAGCCGTCTTTTGGGACTTGGCTAGCTATATAAAGGGGGGAGTCCCCCTCATTTGTAACATATGAAGTTAGAATCAGAGTAGACATTGAGAGAGTATTAGTATTAGAGCTAGATAGTGTAGCATTGTAGAGCATTTTTGCATAATTTGGAGAAGAGAGAAAGTTTTCCCTTTGAAAACTTTTGAAAGGTGTTATTAGTAACACATTTTATGATAATAGATCTTTTCATTGATGATGGAATTACGTCTTGTCATGAAATGCTAGCAAGGGATTTCTTCTTCCTTTAGGTATCAATTAACTTTATTCATGCAAAGTAGCTTACTTTGGTGTGTGGTGTTTTATTGAGATAGCTTAAACTTTATTCCATACCACTAGCGGCTTGTTGATGATGAGTTCGCCTTGTGTGCTCAACTGGACATTATATTGAGTTTAACTTCGGTTGTGGTTTACATACTTATATGCGTTGTTCTGATGGTGTATGTATGTTAAGTCATAACTTGAACATCTTTTGCTATTTCCCTTGAAGATTGCACCGATTTTGCTAAGGCTGTCCGACGGAGGCTAGGTGAAATCCGGTTGAGGTCTATTGAAACGAAGCTCCACATATCCTGCATTTAGAATAGAATATAAACTTCTTAGGCCCTACACCCCTTTAAATTCAGTTCATTTCCGGTTAGTATTAGGAATCCCGTGCTTATTTGCCAAATCATTCGAATTACACGCAAAGCCCTTAGTCAGCTGTCTGCTGTCAACCGCCGAACAATTGTGTAAGTCCCCTTGACATACCAGCAATATCACATCGAGCCAAACTGAGCCTATTCGCACTTAAGGAACCTTGGAGTTGAAAGCATGATCTTACTCGCAATCTTAGCATGCTGAATACTTTGTTCAAGAGAGGATAGAGCGTCCGTTGGGAGACTTTATTCTGTGTTGGTGCGGTCTCAAAAACCACGTCAACAGGACCCAAACATAGTGTGAAAATGTAAAGGAGTACATTTTTCTACACTACAATTACAATATGATGTCCAGTACAATATAACATGAGATAAACATGACAATATGATTGCCCAATGAATCAAGTATCAATCCTTGCAACATATCAATGATTAGGCATCATGAAATATGAAAGAACAAGGTTATATCAGGTTTGATATACTGTAACAGCAGACTGATTTTCTTGGACAGCAAACCTGAAACACCAACCAGCACTCCTTCAAATGCTCATAACTCTCCAAGTACTCATCGGAATGACCTCAAATCTTTTGCAAATGGTTGAGCAGACCTAGGCATCCAATCTCAAGCTGCAAAACACCTCAAACTAGGCAATAAAACTCAGGTATGAATCCCAAGGCATCACTAGCAATGGTACAGCCTCACTAGGAAGGTCGACCTCTCCTCAAAAATCAGATTTCCGCTAAAAATTACCAAAACTTGTGCAAGGGGTCGCCCAAGTATGAGGAAGCCACATAAATAGTACCCACAAAAGATCTCAACTCATTGTTCGCTCTATTGCAACCTCTAAATGAAGTTGCAACCACTTTTCAGCTAGGAGTTGTCTCACAAACTTGAAATTGAAGTTAGCTTGGAGGGATTTCATCCTCAAAGCCCCAAAAGATCTATCACCATTTCGGCAGTACTTCATTATAAAAAATAAGCATGATCAAATGAGAGAAAGAGAGGCATATAAATAGTCCCAAGACCCAGAAGTTTGAATTGCGAATTCCCTCCAAAATGGGATGCCAACTTCAAGGAGCAATAAAATATTCATAAAAGTCTCTTTGACCAAGACTTAGGCATCCAACTTGAAGATGCATCAATTAACCTTTGAAAAACATAAATTACCTACTTTAGCATCCCACACGAGTCCCCTTTTTAAAAACAACTTAAGTTGTACAACCTAGGCATGGGGGCCAAAAAACAACTCAATAGTAAAACATTAATTTAAGTTGCAAACCTTCCATTTTCGGACTCCAAGAACTTTGGAAGAGCCAGTACCAAAAACTGCACTACCACACTGCCATAAATAGAAACCAAGTGCTAAATTGTTGCCAAAACCCCACTGACAGAAATAGTACTTACTAAAAATAGCATACTAGTAAAAATAGTAAGTGACTCCAAACGCCATATAAGCACATTCCGGGTAGCCATTGTAACTTACTAAAAATAGTAAGTCTAAAAGTGGACATTGTTAAAAATAGCAGTGACTGCCCACCAAAGCTCTCTGAAAACCCAAAAAGACCCAAAAAACATACTGGCAAACTCCTGCAAAGAACTCTGGAAAAACTGTCATTAAACCTCCAAGAAAATAGGAAACCCTAAAAACTGCCCCCAAATAGCCTACGGGCTTCCAAAATAGGCTAATGGTCTCAAAAGTGACTAGGATTGAGAAGGGGACATTACATGATATCGGGTGCTTTTGATGGAGATTGATAAGAAATTCCCTTGAACTGGTTGCTGAAATCAGAGACTGTTTGATGATAAATAATGAAAATTTCTCTGAAATGCAATTACCCAGCCAAATTCACCTTGAAAATTCCCTCAATTTGATGAAAAGCCTGCTATTATCAGGCACCCCTGCTGTTGATGACTGAAAATTCAATGAGATAGACCCCTGCTGCCTTGCTGTTATGATAGAATTTGATTGTTTTGCTGCTTTCCAAAACCCTGCTGTTGGATAAATGAAAAGACAAGGGATTAACTTGTAATTTGATACAATACAAAAAAAATCTGTACGGGTACAACAATTCAGATCAATAGCTTACACTCCTAAATTTTCTTACATGCATAGTGATCTACTATTGTAACTTTGAAGTGACTCAACAATAATTTGTGAGTGAGTGATAGCACAAGTTATAATGTAAACTTTTTTTGTTTTTCCATTTCAGTCAACACTGTCATCCTTTGATGCTCTATTCCCATTTCCTAAGTTACTGATTCGCCACTCCCAGCCTCTGGATACAATTCGATTCGTACCAGATTCGCAATTCAGGTACTGTACGATACAAATTCGGGCAGGGTACGAAATCTGGTCTGTGGATTTGCCTTGGATTTGATTCGACACTGTGGATTCAACCAGGATACACCAAGAAGAATCCATGACAAATCCACGACGAATCCAGCATTTTTTTGCATTTTTTTATTGTTTTTTTGACTAATAATTGACTTCTAAATAATTAAATAATTACCTGACATATTGCTGTTATGACAGAATAGTACCAGTGAGCAAATAAAGGTCAGAAATGAGTTGTTTACTTCACAGTTTGCATCACGTTTATCTAAATAAACTTCTATATTTATCAACAAAGCATATGAATGAAATGTCCTGTGATTAATGTCAACATTGTTCTGTTTCCACTATTTGTCATATTTATTTTCAATATCTATGTGTATGAGTTTCACTTTGCAACAAATCTGCAAAAAAAGAAACCAAAACATCTCAGTTCACCAACATTCAAATTTGAAACAAATACTGGTGCAAACAAAGGTACCATTCAAACTCAAAGTATACAACTGTGTGATAAAATATTTATCCTTAAACTTGGAGGAAGAGGTGAACTTTGAATCAGATTTAGCAAGGGACCTTACACCATGGTCCTGGGATAGAGCCCATTTGTGTATTAAACCATGGTACCCGAAGTTCAACACTATCACATAATCCTTTTCAACTTTCCCTACTTGGGTGTGTCTTCTGAGTCTCCCTTTGCAACTATGGAGTTCTTCCAACCTAGCCTCCATTGTTAACTCCATTTGGAAATTTATTCCAAGACCCAGAGTATTGAGTTATTCTTCCAATTCATATTTGTTCACATTTTGGTGGAATTAGATACCTCCAAACAGTTGCCATAAAATTTTGGTCTGAAGGTTGGTGACAGTAAGTGGAATAATCTTTTGGATCATGAAGGGATCACTTTTAGATGTTGAGCCTGCTTTGATACTGGACACTTAAAAAAAATGCCCTCAAGCCAGGCCTGATGCTAGAAGGAAACCTCCTCCTAAGCAAGCTGCATTCACCAATTTCTGAACTTAATTACTGCTGCAAATATGTATATATTTCTGATTTTTATATGTTTTTTGTATTGCCGTACCCAAAACGTACCCAACCCCAAATTTTTTTTTGATAGAATCCCGTACCGGATTCTCGTACCTGTACCCGAATCCAAAAACGAATCGGTAACTTAGCCCATTTCATTACTTGAAGAGACAAATTAATTGCTACGAGAGATGTATACCTCATATTTAAACATGCATTTTTTCTGTTTCTAATTTTCACCTGTTGTTATTGACTTTTTTTCAGTTTGCGATGGGAAGGAAGTTTTGTTATGATTCGTCTTTTCTACTAAGTAATACATAATACATGTGATTTTACATTGTACTAGCTACCAGGATAATTTATTTTATGTTTTCATTCTACTTGTGTTACAAGGTCATGAAATTTGATATTTTTTATGTTTAAAAGTGAAAATTATGTTTGATTATTGTAAAGAATCAATGGTTTTTAAACATGGATTTCACTAATTCGTTTTCAGATTAATGGAGTAAGTCTTGGAAGCTTGGACGATGTTCAAGGTGGAGCAATGAATAATTTATTTAGCTCCATAAGGAATGCATTAGATTTTGATTTTGAGGAGAGCAATGAAGGTTAGTTGTTATCGTTAGCTTTGATCAATATCTGATGCTAGAAACACATCTCCATTTCCTTTCTTTGCCACTCTCTTTATTGGATATTTGTTTTTACTAAGTAAAAACTTGGGAAAGAACTTATAGCAAATAGTTCATAGTTTGCAGTATTTGCTATAGCTTCAATCTTTGCCAGTTTCCCCTAATTTAATATTTGTGTTTTCCTTTGGAATAATTTCTTGTTTTGGTTTCTAGAATATTTTTTGCTCGACATTTTTTTTATGCTGTCATAAAATGCTTGAAAAACTTCCCCATAGTTTGCTTCACATGTCATAAAATGCACAAATGTCATGTAGCTGCTAAACATCTTCTGACCCTTAGAATTCTTATGGTGTTCTCAAGCTTGGTTAAGGTTAGTAGAATCATTCATCTTCTAAGGATCCAAATTTGATTAAAACAAGAGAAATAAATAAATTATATGATATAATCTTATACACAAAAATAAAAATTAAAAGAGTTTCATCCCACAAAATGTGTCCTACTTGTGGGACAAGGCAAAAAATGACCCCTATGCAAAGAAAATTAACAAACACCTTTGAACGAAGTAAAAACCTTTGAAGGAAGGTGCCTTTGTTCAAAGTTTGCATCATCGAAATTCTCAAACAAAGGAAACATCATTGTTCGAAGATACCTTCAAATGAAGGCATTTTTTTTTTTTTTAATGAATAAAAATCACCTTCATTCGAATGTGTTTGTTTATAGTGTCTTTTAATAGTAAAGTGAAATGTCATTTTTTGTATTTACAAACTGTAGCATACAATGAACAAAGTGTGAACATCTGACAGCAAGGAAATCCTGGATTTTACCTTCGAATGGAGGTCCCACAGATTACTAATGGTCACCTAAATGTGTCTCATGGAGGTCTTTAGACTACTAATGGTCAATAAAGTGTCTCCTAGTATTTATCATTTTTCATTCCATACGTATATCTCTTGGTATTTATATTTTTTCCTTCCATGCATATGGCTCTTGGTATTTATCATTTTGTCCTTCTTAAACTTGAATCTAAACCTAAAACAACCCGTACTTGTGGGATGGGGCAAAAAATGGCCCTTAGCCAGAAAATTAACAAACACCTTGTAATGTCCCCATTTTTAGCCCTACACCTTTCAGTGATTGATGGCCTATCCCCGGTGAGCTGTCGGCTAGCAGAAGCTCGAATCAGGGTTTCCAAACTTCTTAGAGGATGTTTTCGTCTTTTTGCTTAGTCTGCAGTTGGAATTGTTGATTTTGGATTTTGGATTCTTTCTGGGTTTTCAGAGAGCTTCGCGTTGGTGGTTTCGGTTCGGCATTCTGAGCAATTACATGGATTTACTATTTTTAGTAAATTCTATTTTTAGCAGTTGACTTGTTGACTCCTAATCAGTAGGCTTCACTATGGCAGTCTGTTCAGACAGTATGGTTGAATTTGGCTTCTGATGCATTTCCATGGTGATATAAGATATTTTATATTATAATGTTAAAATTTAACATTATAATTCCTTGTTCTAGCATCATGAATTAATATTGTCTTTAAAAGGGGGACATTGAAGGGTATTTTCACATGGAGGAAATATTTTAATATTTCTAAAGGCCAAATTTTAGCTAGAGGATTTGGACGCCAACTTTGAGGGAGATATTATTTTATTAAAAGATTTATTTTTGCTCTTAAAAAGGGACGCCACTCTTGGAGGGAAAATGAAGTCAAATTCAAATTGGAAAAAGGGCGCACTTTCTAGAAGCATCTAGAGATTCACTACTAAGTCTATAAAAGAAGGCCTTCTCTCTTCATTTTATCATCTTATGACTTGAGTAATGTTATGCTGCTGAAATGGTATTGGGATTGCTTCGAGGAATGAATGCCTCCTAGCCTTGGCTCGACTTCTTGCTTGAAAGATAGCAACTAGTGGAGAGTTAGTTTGTAGTTGAGTGGATTTTGTAGTGAGATTTTTGCATTGTAGTAGTTATTTTGCATTTGTAGTTCAATTTCTAGCATGTTAATGAAGTTCTGGAGTTGCTGATTTAGTATAGCTGCATGTTGTATTTGCTCATAAGTCAAAAAATAAAAATATATTCGTTCTGGGTATTGGCTAGAACCATTTCTATGCCCTAGGCGCCCATTTGTGCAAATTTTGGTGATTTATAATGAAGAATCTGATTTTATCTTGTTGGTAGAACATTTCTAGAGGCTGTACCATTCTGTTCCGCCTGGCAAGTGTTTAGAAAAAAAAATACTTCAATTTGTCAGCTGTTTCTTTGTCTAGTCTTCATTGTCATCATCCTAGCATTCGTTTGCATCAAGTCTCATGTCATTCTGACAAGTATTGAGTGAGTTGTGAGCATTTTAGTGGATTTTAGGGTTGCTGGTTTTGCATTTAAAAGTGCAGATCTGATTTGATCAGAATCTTAAATCTGGTTTTTGAGAGAAGAAATCAGTTTGGTATTTCCATTAAGCAAGGAGAATTCTATATCTAAATGCTCGTTGAATTGTTCTAACTCTATGCTCTTGGCAGGCGAATTCTCTATCATATTGTAAGCTGACAGTAGTACTGGCAGCAGTTTTTAATCTTGCTTAATTATCTGATTTGTAATGCTCATCTTTACATTCTATAATTGCCTTGTAATATCTTACATCTCCGCCCTATGGTAGCTCCTTTCCCATTCCGGGTTAGAAAGCACATTCTGGGTGTCGAGTTACTTTCCGCATTCTAGCTTATTTCCCTTAACCGCATTGTAATTTTTAGCATCTCCGTCATATGGTAGCTCCCATTCCATCTCGGTTTGGAAAGCACATTCTTGACGTCGAGTTATTTCAGCTTATTAGTGATAGGGATCCTCTGACCATATGATCGTCCTTCGCGGGCACATTCTTGGTTAGAGTTTTTGCATAAGCATTTCAATTCAGATCCTCTGACCAATGCTCACACCTTGCCCACATCGGGATCCTGGTGTACATTCTGGTTAGAGTTGCTTCAGCATCATTTTGGTTTAGATCTAACCTTAACGGGTGCGTTTGTTTGTAAACTTGCAATTGAAAAAACGAAAAAATTTGGCTCGAAATATTTCACACCTTCGAATGAAGTAAAAACCTTTGGATGTAGGTGCCTTTATCCAAAGTTTGCATCATTGAAACCTTTGAACAAAGGAAGCACTTTTCAAAGATACCTTCAAATGAAGTCATTTTTTTCCCTTTTTTTAACGAATAAAAAACTTCATTTGAAGGTATTTGTTTACAGTTTTTGTTTAATAGCAAAGTGAAATGTCATTTTTGCCTTTACAAATTGTAGCATATAGTGAACAAAGTGTGAACATGAAATAGTGAGGAAACCTTGTACTTTGCCTTATAATGGAGGTCCTTGAGATAGCTAATGGTTTGCTTAATGTGCTAGGAGGTCTTTGGACTACTAATAGGCACTTGAATGTGTCTCATGGAGATCTTTAGATTGCTAACAGTTAGCAAATAGTCTCCTAGTATTTATCATTTTTTTCCTTCCATGTGTAGGTCTCTTGGTATTTATCATTTTTTCCCTATTAAACTTGAATCTGAACCCTAAAATCAAAACCCTAGACATAAAAAAGCTTAAAACCTAAAATCAAAACCCAAGACATGAAAAACTTAAACCCTAAACCCTAAAATCTAAAACCTAATTTTGGGTGGACTGAATTTTATTAGAATTCATTCACAAACAATTATTCAATTCTCATATTTTTGGATTTCAATTTTTACACACCTAAAATTGTAGTTTAGATTTTAAATTTTAGGGTTTAGATTCAAGTTTGGGTCATGTCCTCCGTGGTTTATGAGAAGATAGTATTTGAGTAGGGAAGATGTATTTATAAATTTAACTAATTTTAACTAACTTAATTAGTAATATATTTTTGTTACTTTATTTTTATTTTAATATGAAAACATGAGAATAAAGAAAGGTGCACTACATTTATTAGTTTTCTCAACCATATCCATTAGCAGTCAACACATGGTCATTTACAAATTTTAATCTTTCGACAAGGACAAGAGATAGAGAAGGAACAAATAAGCATACACCTCTAATCAACCTTTTCACTATTGAAAGCTTAGCCGATAAATGGAGTAAGGCCATTCATCTAACGTAACCTTTCAAATGCAAGTGTAGTACAAAGGAGAACAGTCAAGCACATAAGGATGGCTTATGTTCACTCTTTCCACTAATGCATAGACTCAATAAGAGAGGATATTAATTTTCATTAACTATTCCAAAATATGATCAAACTCTTTTAGCCTCAAAATACACACATTAAGGAAGACAATGGAAGAAAGAATAAGTTGTTTTATTTAACTTTTCATAAGCATTGTTCACTTAGTCATTAGATGCAAGAGGTTCAATAGGAAGGAAAAACCTTTCTTCCTAATTCAATTTAAGACTAGAATGATTCATTTCACATAAGAGAAGAAAAGGGAAGAAAAATGTAATGTCCCCATTTTTTAGCTATTTTGATTTGCAAGCTTTTATCCGGCTCATGTTTTGACCGAAACAACTTGGTGTTTGATGTGGGAACTCCAAGGTTCCTGAAGCATGGAGGTTGTGTTCTGCAAGGATGTTTGTTTTTGGCAATGAGTTTAGTTGGTCTTGAGGACTCTTATGACAATTTCCGAAGTGAATTCCATCTTCTGGTGTGTTCTCCAAGATTCTTGGAGAGCATCTATTTATACAAAGTTGCCCAATCGACTCCGATTATCATTATTCATCTTCAATATCACTCCATTATAGTCAAATTTTGATTCCAATGTTGTTTGGTGGTTTCTACAACTCAGATGAATTAGAGCAACTTATAAAAATTGGTTTCAATTTGGGGGTGGTCACTATAGTGGTATCCGAGTTGGTTTTCTTGCCAAAATTGGTTTTCAAAATACGCACTTTTAATTTTATAAAATAATTTAAAAAGCAACTTAGTGTAATAGCTCGTTGGAAAGGGAATTAAAAGTTTTAAATCATGGATGCTTGAAAAAGGGACCTTGTATATCAAATATAAGCATTATTTTATAAAAAGCGTCTCTTGGAGCACAAAAAAGGTTATTTTATTAAAAAGTGAATTTAAAAAATATATCTTTTGGAAAGTTCGGTGAGAAAAGTATAAAAGAAGATTTAGAGAGCTCATTTGGATATGTAGATTATTTTATTTTCTCTTGTGAAACTCGTGTGGTTTTGTGGGATTGAACTTGTTTCATCTCAATCTTCTTGAGGACGAAAACCTTCTTGGAGAAGATTAGCCATGGTGGTGAAAGATCCTCCCTAGTTAATACTGTGTGATTCATTTAGAGTCACAGTTTGTGTAGGAAAGGTTTGCTGGTATATTTACTTCAGAATCTATGCTTGTGTTGAATGTTGAAAGTTTGGAGCAATTTCATACAAAGACTGCATGTATGTTGAATGTTGCTAGTTAGAGATTTTGATACCAATCACACTCCTTAGTGGAGCCATGTTTTGACTAAAGGAAGATCAATTGCTTGTTTGAATGCTTTGTTGTTGAAAGGTATAGGGTCAAGAGAAAATTGGGATTGCAATGTTGAGATTGCTGAGGTTAAAAAGGGTGGATTGCAGCTGTAAGGGTGGAATGTAAGACTTTAGATGCCAAGCACTTAATTTTGGAAAAAGAGTTGAAGTCACAATAGTAAGCTTTGTTGTTAGGGGTAGTTTTCAAACAGGTTGGAGTGGACCTTAGGCAAAATTCTAAGTATAATCAGCTATAGGTTATATTTTGGCATACTATAGCTGAGTGTTTTGTATGACAACAGTCACCATTGTAGAAGTTACGTCATTTTGAAGCAATATTTTGATACAAAGCTGTAATCTTTCTATAATACATCTAGTGAATACTTCCAAGTTAGATTGATATGCTCTCTATACTGTAACCTTGTTCTTATGACAACTGAGTGTATTGTTGCTGAATATTTATGCATGCAAAGTGTTTGTTGAAATGTCTATGATTTCTCTATGCATTGTGAATTTACTTGTTGAACCAATATTGACTTAAATTGCACTTTGAATGATCCCATACCAAAACACATTGAAAATACATTGATCTTCAATTAAATACAAAGTGTTTGACGAAATGCCCGCATAATAGAAGGCAAAAAACTTTGTGGGTTTTGGGAAAAAATTGGTTTCAATTTGGGGGTGGTCATCATAGTGGTATCCGAGTTGGTTTTCTTGCCAACCTGTTGGGAGATTAACTCATTGTTGCAGATCTACAGTTACATAACCAATTTCCAATAGTTCTTTATCAGTATCCAGGATGACCAGCCATGGGAATGTCATGAAAAGCCTTAAAAATCCGCACTTTCATCTTAGATTTAGGGACTAACCAAATTCTTTCCTTGTAAAATATAAGACCATCCCTTACCCGGTACTTATCATCCTGTAATGAACCATCAAGAATGCTATTTCCAAGTGCATTCTTGGCATAATCAGCTTGTATCTTCTCCTTCCAATTTGCTGATATGACTGAAATTGAACATAAATGTGGTCTTCTAGGAAAGGCATCAACCACTACATTCCTCTTCCCTTTGACATATTCAATGTTAAAGTCATAGCCCTAGAGTTTGCTTACCCATTTTTGCTGCCTCTCATTGAGATCCTTCTGATTTAGCAAGTATTTAAGTAGTGTTCCATGGGGACGCATCCCTCCCCAAAAAAAAACCCCATGTTTCCTAGATGTCCCTGTCTCGGAGACTTGGGGGGAGGTCCCCCCACCAGCCCACCACCAACACAACCATCCCACCACCAGTGCCGCTGTCTCCAAGACGCCGCTAAGACTTTGAGGATATTAGGGTGTCCTTAAGATGTCTAGGGGACTCCTAGTTGTCTTCTGACCGTCTCAAAGAGCGACCAAATGACCAAAAAACAAATCTTTTTAAAAAAATCAATTTTTTTTATGCCCAAGGCCAAACCCTAATGGCCTATGGGCCCCACCCAAACCCCACAAACTCTATAAAACTGCCTCCTATCCTCATTTCAATTCACAAAAAATAAATCAACAAGAAGCTAATAGTGTGAGTGTGAGAGTGAAAGTTGCAAGTGTAAGGTGAAAGAGTGAGAATGAAGAGCAAGAAGTGGAGTCATGTCAAGTTAAGGTTCACTTCAAAATTCAAATGCTTAAAACTACTTTACCAATGTTTCATTTGTAATTCTTATACTTATACATCTCTTTATAACTATTTTTTCAAGTACTATATGTATTTCAGTGTCGTTGCCCCACCACCCCATCGCCACCGTCCCCCCGCCGTCCCCAAACTCAGGCCCTTCGTCCTCCACATCCTCGAAACCCGTCCCCATGTCCCCGCGTCTCCTAGTCAGGAAACTTCGTGGAACTATGTATTTAACCACAAATCTCCCTCCAACAAGGTACTGTTTGAATTTAGCTAAAGCATGCATTATCGCCAACATCTCCTTGTCATAGATGGAGTATGCTCTCTCACCTCCTCTCAACATCCTACTCTCAAAGACTGTTGGGTGTTTTTTCTGCATAAGGACAACACCTATACCTTCACCCAACGCGTCACATTCAAGCTCGAAAGGCTTGGAGAAGTCTGGAATTGCTAACATGAGCATGTGCTCATCAACTACTTAAAATGATGAAAGGATTGTTGCACTGCTTCAAACCAAACAAATGCTCCCTTTTTGGTCAAATCTATAAGTGGGGCAGCCAACTAAGAGAATCCCTTGACAAACCTCCTATAGAACCCGCAAAGCCCAAATAATCCCTTCAATTGTGTAAGATTCGTAGGTGGAGGCCAATCAAGAATAGCCTTGATCTTTTCAGGATCAACACTAACTCCCTTAGAGCTGATTATGTGTCCAAGATATAGCAACTCTAACATGCCAAACTCACACTTGGACTCCTGAGCAAACAATGACTCACTCTCTAGGATGCTTAAGACCTCATACAAATGCCTCAAATGCTCCTCCCTGTTAAATTTAATGATCAGATTTAATGCACAGAATTTAATTCAAAAAATTAGACAATAAGAACACAACAGATACCCTGGGAAAACCCTCCTCTTGAGGGAGAAAAACCCAACAACAATATATCGCTTATATATTGAAATGTAAACACAAATGTCTTCTTTACAAAGGCCGATATGAAGGCCAATAAGAGGCACCACAAACTGATGCTAACACAACAATAGAATGAAGTAATTCACTGAATGATATGAGCCACTAACAAGATACACTTCTATAGAAATCGCTGCCTCTTCTAGATGATTCACACTTCTCTTCAAAGGTTAATATCGAACTGAATGAATACAAGACAATGAGTGGATGTGTATATATACAAAGGGAAGAGCAACGCATCTCCTCCAGTGAACATGTCTGAAATATTCCGAGCCAAATTTTTTCAACTTTTTCAATTGCAAGTTACAAACCAATGCACCCGTTAAGGTTAGCAGTTAAACCAAAACGATACTGAAGCAACTCTAACCAGAATGTACACCAGGATCCCGATGAGGGCAAGGTGTGAGCATTGGTCAGAGGATCTGAATGCAGAACAGATTGGAAGGAACTCTAACCAAGAATGGCGCTGATGATGGCGAGCATATGGTCAGAGGATCTTCTACACTACAAGTACTGAAAAGGAACTTAACACCAAGTATGTGCTACTCAATCCAGTATGGAGTTGAGGCGACCATATGGCAGAGTGCTAAGAATTACAATGCTTGAAAAGAAATAAACTATAATGCTGAAAGTACTCGACACCCAGAATGTGCTTTCTAACCCAGAGTGGGAAAGGAGCTACCATAGGGCGGAGATGTAAGATATTACAAAACAACTTCAGAATGTAAAGTGAGCATTACAAATCAGAATTGAACAAGATTGAGAATTACTGCCAGTACTACTGTCAGTTTACAAAATGAAGACCATTCGCCTGCCAAGAGCATAGGAGTAGGAAAGATTAGCATTACATCATATAAAGAACTCTCCTTGGCTTGATTAACGATGCCAAACCAATAACATCTCTCAAGGACCAAAATGATAATTCTGATTTTCACAGATCTGCACTTTAAATTAAAAACCAGCAACCTATGAATTTACTCAAATACTCATATCTCTCTCACAACTCATCCGACTGACTTGAAACGAAGTGCCACAGACCCTAATGATGAAGGCGACCAAGATTGCAACCCAAAACAGACCCAAAAGTCTCTATTTAATTTGTGCACGAAAATCAATGCAAGGACAAATGGTACGTCCCAGCAAAAGGGCGATTTGCCTTTAAAAATCATAGCCTTCAAATAAAAATCTATAACTTTGGAAAATGGGTCGCCCCTTACAAACAGAGAGAATAAGACAATATGCAGAAGCACTCTTTTTGTATTTTCCGATATATGAATAAAAATGACAATTTGCTAAATGAAATGCAACTCCAGAAATCTCACTAATATGCAATAAAGCTGATCTACAAACCACACAATGATTACAATACACAAATACCAATGCAAATCTCACAAACTACACTATCTCACCACTAGTCGCTATCTTTCAAGCGAGAAGCAATGCCAAGCTAGGAGGCTTTCATTCCTCGAAGCAATCCCAAGGCCAATCCGGCAGCATAACATTCCTGCAGACAAAAGATACCGAAAAGAGAACCAAAGGCTGCCTTTTATAATTTTCCGTTGACCTTCTCGAAACCCTAATCTTCTTTTCAGAGTCAAACCCTAATCCTCTCAAAAGATGGCGTCCCTTTCTTCAAAGCTTCAATTTGACTTCTTTTAATTAAATTCATCACTTTAATGATGGCGTCCCACTTAAGGCTTAATTCGACCTTAATAATTATAAAATAATCTCAAATGATGGCGCCCCCCTCAAAAGACCACTTTTTTAAAACAACATTAAATCAATAGACTAGGCCAAGGGATAATATAACATTAAAATATAATGTTATTTAAGTGAAATGAACTTATCTCTCCGAAACTGCATCCCGAAGCCAAAAACTGAATAAACCAAATGAGACAACTGAAGAGGAAAGTCAACTGTGCTGAGACCAACAGGTTCACTGCCAGAAATAGAATTTACTAAAAATAGTAAATTCCTGAAGATGCTCAGAATGCCAAGAAGAACATACCACTGCGAAGCTCTCTGAAAACTCAGAAAGAATCCGCCATTGAAACAACCAACCTCGAGCAAGAGCATCCTTCAAAACAGGAAACCCTAATTTTACCTTTCGAATAGCCTACGGGTCTCCGGAATAGGCCAACGGTCACTAGAAAGATCAAACTCGAGAAGGGGACATTACAATGTTGGCCTCCTCATAGAATGACGTGCCTCTTGAATTCGTGCCTCATCATGAAGAGATGCCAGCCTTGATGAAGTGACGACTTTCCAATAACCAATATTGAATCTCTTTTAATGAAAGACATGAATCTTTAAAATGTCTTAAGTCGGCCCAAGGGATAGAATATAAATATAATTGAAATAGCCGTTAGGCTATATTTCAATTATCTTCATACGCGGATCTAGAAGAAGCAGCCTGTCGCTGCTAGAACATTAACACTCCCTCTCAGCAAGGGATGATACTTCCAGCTGCACAAGACATATCACCTTATCGTGATGTCTACCACCATGGCTACAACCATAAGTGGAAAAGAAGAATATCACCTCATCGTGATATCAGATATCACCTCAACATGATATCAACCATAATGGCTACAACCATGTATGGTATGTACAAGTGTTCATCACTTGCGTGATGTTGTCACCTCAACATGACTTTCACCATGGCTCTCCTAGAGGGTGAAACACAAGTACAAAAGTCATCACGGACTCTCTCACATGATGTTGTCATGGAGTCACACCATGACATCCACCATGGTTCTCCCAGAGGGTGGAATCAAGGGATTACACCTCAAACTTCTCCCACAGAGAAGAGCTCATTAATCAAGGGATTTCACCTCGAACTTCTCTCACAGAGAAGAACTCATTACTCAAGGGATTTCACCTCGAACTTCTCTCACAGAGAAGAAATCAATATAGGCTATCACTGATACTGAGACTCTTTCTCAATTAAGGCAGGGTTCTCCACCATACCAAGCTTATCTCGAAAATACACAAACTTTATTCTGGAGAGGGGCTTGGTGAGAATGTCTGCCGTCTGCTCATCAGTGCTAATATACTTCAACTGTATAGCCTTCCTCAATACCATATCTCTAATATAGTGGTATTTGATCTCAACATGCTTGGTTCTGTCATGAAACACAAGATTGACAGAAAGCTTCACACAACTCTGGTTATCACAATGAATGATAGTAGGCTCCATTGATTGTCCAAACAATCCTGCAAGGAGCTTACGAAGCCACACTGCTTCCCGAGCTGCCATACAAGCTGCAATATACTCTGCCTCTGCTGTACTCAATGCTACAAATGACTGCTTCTTGCTGCACCAAGAAATCATAGCAGATCCCAAACTGAAGCAACATCCAGAGGTGCTCTTCCAATCTGTGACACACCCTGCCCAATCAGAATCAGCATAACCATGCAGTTCCAAGTCATCATCTGAAGAATATCTCAACCCATATCCAACTGTGCCACACAAGTATCTCAGGATATGTTTAGCTGCAACAAGATGTATCTGTCTCGGTTCACACATGAATTGACTAAGTGCACTCACAGCATAACAAATATCTAGTCTGGTGTTAACTAGGTACATCAGGGACCCAATCAGTTGTTTGTACGTCGTAGGATCCACCAAGTCTGAACTAGCTGTAGCCTCCTTCAATTTATGTAGGTTGGTTTCCATAGGTGTAGACATGGATTTGCAATCCATCATACCAAACCTCTTAAGTATATCAATGGTGTACTTCCCTTGACTTAGAATCATCTCATCTGGTTTTTGCCAGACTTCTAAGCCAAGGAAGTAATGCATAAGCCCAAGGTCTTTCATCTCAAACTCAGAGGCCAACTCTTTCTTACATTTGATGATTAAGTGCTCTTCTCCAGGAAGAATCAAATCATCAACATACAAAACCAAAATCAATGCTTCACCATCAATTACCTTAAAGTACAGATTAGAGTCAACATCATTCTTCAGGAAGCCCAAACTTGACAGGTAACGATCAATTTTTTCGTACCATGCACGAGGAGCCTGCTTAAGACCATACAAGGCCTTCTTTAGCTTGCAAACATGAGACTCCTTCCCATGTACCTTGAACCCATCAGGTTGCTCGATATAAACTTCTTCCTCGATCACACCATTTAGAAAAGTTGTCTTCACATCCATTTGATGAATCTTCCATCCTCTAGATGCAACAATGGCAATGATGGTTCTGACAGAAGTATAGTGAGCAACAGGAGCAAATGTTTCTTCATAATCAACTCCCTCTTTCTGTGAAAACCCACGAGCCACGAATCTTGCCTTGTACTTCTCAATGCTCCCATTAGCTGAATGCTTGATCTTGAAGAGCCATTTCGAAGATACCACAGATTTGCCTTCGGGTCGAGGAACAATGTCCCAAACATCATTCTTGAGAATTGATTGGTACTCCTTTGACATAGCATCTTTCCAAACCCGTTGATTGGAAGCTTCCTCCACACTAGAAGGCTCAGACTCAATAATCTGACTCATCAAGGCAACATAACTGGAGAACTTATGTGGCCTTTTACTTTCTCTGAATGTACGCCTAGGAGCTGTGAACCTTTCAGCCTCTTGCATAGTTGGCCTAGCCCAAAGAGGTCTCTTTCTTCTAATCACTATATCGGTAGGCCCATCAGTAGATTCCAAGGGCTCAACTGGATCAACATCTTCCTTCGGTTCTGAAGTCTCCCTCTGAATCTCAGGAGTATGGTCAACTTCCATATCTTGAGGAGACTCATCATTGTCAATCTCCACACGAGTTCCCTTGGATCTTCTAAATGCAACATCTTCCTCGAATGTGACATCTCTACTGATCTCAATCAATTTCTGACCTGGAACGTATATCCTGTAGGCTTTTGATGTCTCATTGCAGCCCACAAATATTCCCTTCTTGCCAGAAGGCTCCAACTTTGTTCTCTTTTGCTTTGGAACATGAACATAGACAGGACATCCAAAGATCCTTAAATGGCTAACCTCTGGCTTCTTTCCTGTAAAGGCTTCTTCTGGAGTCATATTCTCCAAGACCTTGTGAGGAATTCTATTCTGAACATATACTGCAGTCCTAGAAGCTTCTACCCATAAGAAGGTTTGTAGATCCTGGTCATGAATCATGGCTTTTGCTGCTTCCACGATCGTCCTGTTCTTTCTCTCTGCAACACCATTCTGTTGCGGATTATAGGGGACACAAAACTCCCTCTTAATCCCAACATCAACACAAAAATTCTGAAAGATAATTTAAATAGCCGTTAGGCTATATTTCAATTATCTTCATACACAGATTTGGAAGAAGCAGCTCGTTGCTGCTAGAACATCAACACTCCCATGACCTACTGTAAATAAGTATATCATAGAAATATCAACACAAACTTACACAACTGCTTGTTGAATATCCTGTTCATCCATGACTGGAATGTAACAGGAGCATTAGTCAATCCAAAGGGCATCACAAGGAACTCAAAATGTCCATAATGGCATCTAAATGTTGACTTCTCAATATCCTTCTCTCTAACTCTGATCTGATGGTACCCAGATCTCAAGTCTATTATAGAAAATTAGATTTCTCCATGTAGCTCATCAATGATCTCATCTATCTGTGGGATGGGGTATTTGTTTTTGATGGTTGTCTTGTTTAGTGCCCTATAATCTATGCACATGCGCATAGTCCCATCCTTCTTCACTAGCACCACAAAAGAAGCAAATGGATTCTTACTCTGTCTAATATGTCCCATATCTAGAAGCTCCTTAATTGCTTTCTCAATTTCATCCTTATTAAGTTTCTTCGGATGCCTATATGGTGTTGTAATGACAGGCTTAGCCCCCTCCTCCAACTCAATCACATGCTCAATGCCTCTATCAAGAGGCCTACCTGGAGGTATGCTACTAAAGACCTTGCTTCGCTTAGATAGAAAATCCTAAATATCTGGAGGATAAGAGCGCTTCTCTTTTGTAACTATGGGCATAACTACACACTCTGTTGCCCACTCTACTTGATCATGCCTAAATAGCCTCTCCATGCATTTGAAAGAAACTACCTGAGGCCCTCCATTGGATATTCTCCTCAAGACCACATTCCTACCCTCTGATTTGAACTTCGGCTCCATGGTCGGAAAATTAAGTGTGATCTCACCAAGGGAATGTAGCCACTGAATACCCATCACAACATCTGTATTTCCAATGCTAGCCACATAGAAGTCATCCTTGACTTCATAGTTACCCAACTGAAGGCTGAGCTAGGGAATCATTCTAGTGCATGTAATGGTAAATCCATCCGCCACCATCACTCTAAAGCCATCAACCTCCTGCATCTGAAGACCCTTGCGTGCTACAGGTCCCTCATTTATGAAATTATGTGTAGCCCTTGAGTCTATCAAAGCAACCAAACACTGCCCATTAAAACTCTTATAATGTGCAAGGATTCATTCTTTTGGAAGCTATAAAGTTGGACAAGCTTCCCCTCTTTTGCCTCCTCTTTTTTGGGCTCCTCAGAAGACTCTTCCTCCTCTTTCTCGTCCGAATCAGATTGCTGGTCTGATTTTTCTGATGAAGACTCTTCTACTGAATAGTACTCAATCCTGTTTACTTTTCCCTTAGTTGCACATTTATGACATAGGTTCCAAGGCTCCTTGCATGAGAAACATAAATTCTTCCTCCTCAAGTCATTTAGGGTGTCACCATCAAGTCTTGTGACTAATTTCTTTGGCTGATTGGTGTCTTTTGTGAATGATCTTTTGTCTTTCTTGTGTAAAAATGGTTTGGACTGAAATTTAGATTTTGGGGCAGGCCACCCCATAGTCCTTTCTTTTTTCATGGCCTCCTGAAAGGTTGGAGGGTGAAACGCCTTAATCCCCCCCTTAAGTGGCTTCATAAGTCCTTCACTAAATAAAACCACAAATCTCCTCTCTGTAATCTTGGTGACCATCACTGAAAGCCTCTGAAACTCTGCTATGTAAGCCTCCACTGTGCCATACTACTTCAATTGGGCCAACTCTCTGAAATGTAACTCAGGATCCTTCTTATTAAACCTTTCAATGAGCTTAGTGGTAAACTCATCATATGAACTGATAGATCTGTGACCCAAAGTGACAAGGCCATGGTACCACCACTCATGTGCTACTCCATCAAAGTGTAGAGTGGAAAACTTAATTGCCTCCTCCTTAGTCATAGGTCTAAGGGCTAGATAGTTATCCAACTTTTGTACCCATGCCCTGGTTGTACACGTATCACTACAATCATAATGAGCAAGTGTTACCTTGCCCAATGCCTGCTCTAAGTCCCTCTGAACTGCTGGTCCCCTGTGATCAGCTCTACCACCACCCTTTTTCCTCTTCTAGTCCATGAACTCATTGAAGGATAAATGCTCCTTTAGAGCCTCTAGAAGGGTGTCATATTCAGCGTAGGCATTCCTCAAGTCATCCACTAAAGGTAGGGAAGTGTCATAGCTATTTTGTGGTGTCTCCTTCGAAATAAATGAGGGCTGGAAAGGTCTAGAAAAAGTGTTTGACCCTACTATTATATGCTGTCCTCCATTACCCCCTTGCTGATATGTGGAGCTGTTGTCTCCATTATGTGTTGGGTTGCCTTGTGTGTTGTTCTGAGAGTTGTTTACTACCAAATTTTTCCCAATCTTCCCCAACAACTGAGACATCATATCCATCATTGTATCAAACTTCTTCGTTCTTCCACTAGGACTAACTGAACCAACTCTACCCTTGCCTGTCTTAGCCATGTCCCTTGGAGAACTCTCCCCTTCACCTGGAGGGTCTTAATGCATCTCAATACCCCCTAGAGTTGTCTCACTCTCTGAACCTTGTGAAGACTCCCAATGTGCCTTAAGAACATTTGAGATTGTTTCACCTTCTGGAACCTGTGGGGGCTGCCAATGCCCTTTTCTCAATTCCCTCTGAATATACCTTTGTTCCCTCTCACTCATAGAAGGTATGAAGCTGATTGTTTATGATTATCACAGGCTGGCAAGAGAGGTTTGCTTTGATACCATTGTAACAACCACCCCTGATTTTCTTTTGCATTTGCTGTGTAATGTAGATTGCAGATTTGTTCGTGTTTCAAGTGTTTTCAACATAACATAACATTCATAAGAAACATTAAAAGGAAGGGAAATGAACCATGAAATTGCTTTATTTTCATATTGAACCATTACATATTTGTTGATGTGTTTTTCGTGACCGCACCAACACATAATAAAGTTGCCAATGGCTACCCTATTCTCTCTTGATCAAAGTATTCAGAATGCTAAGATTGCGAGAGAGTTCATGCTTTCAACTCCAAGGTTCCTTCATGCAGTGGATAGTCTCAGTTGGCTCGATGTGATTTGTTGGTATTTCAAGGGGACTTACGAAATTGTTCAACAGCGGAGAAAGGAGTTTGAATGCTCGAAAGGTTTGTCTATAAAGCTGTTGTTTCCTAAACTAACCAGAAGGTACTGAATTGAAATGGTTGCAGGGATAGAAGATGCTATGGACTAATCTACGCGTGGGACATGGAGATCAATTTTCACAAGCCTCAACCAGATTCCGCTTTGCCTTGCTTCAGACAGCCTCCACAGAACCGGTGCAATCTTCAAGGGGAGTAACAAGAAATGTTCAAATTATAATTCAACGATGGAAACACCGTCACAACGACGCATGCCAACATGAAGATCATAATCGAAGTTAAGTCCTGTTGTGACCTTTTCACACATCGCCCCATTCAGATGGGGACCCCCTTATTTTTGCTCCGTTCCGGTCTTTTGGCTTGGGTTTTTCCTCGCTCTCTCGCTCTGTCTCTTTTCTGGTGTTTGTCTTTCCGGGGGTTGTGTCGTCATTGAGCTTAAATGTGAAGATATTGGCCAATTCTAAAATTAGGGTTTCATCATTTTTTGGTCAAGTCAAGGTCAAGTAGGGCTAGTAAATTGAAAATTGAACTTAGCAATGTTGTCAGTAGACATCCAGCGGGCTTCCAGCCAGTTTTCATTGAATTCCGAGATACTTACTATTTTTAGTAAGCCTGCAATTCCAGGCAATTTGTCAGCATTTTTGATATTCCGATCATCACACAGCATTCAGAGTACATCAGACTGCTTGCATGCCAAATTTGAGCAAAAACGGACAACTTACTATTTTTAGCAGTCCGGCTTCCGGCATGAATTTCAGGGTCCAGATGCAGAGTTTTTCTTTGCATGTCCGGATATTCCTTCTGGGTTTTCCGAGACCTTCGCGACGATATAACATGCAAGTCGAGAT
>VDFB02360869.1:0-26487 GCA_007258455.2 Sequoia sempervirens | reverse complement strand
AATTGAAATAGATGAGAAATTATATATATTAAGATCATATATTTAATTGAAATGCACACATATATACATTGATTGTTCAACTCAAGAGCATGTCCATAAAAAATTCAAAATTTAACATGTACATGTGCATTTAAAATAAAAAATATAATGCATAATTTTCATAAATACAGATCATTAAACAAAACTATGTACATACATACAAATTTCAAATTCTTAAGAACTATATATGCAAATTCTTTAATACATGCACATACATACAATTTCAAACACAACTCAAAACATTCTACAAAAGCTCATTTTTATGTCTAACAAACACACACACATTACACATATATATAGATATAATTTTGTACAGGAGAAACTATGATCTTAGTAGATAGTCATAAAATATATATCATTATATACTATTCATTATAAGTTCATAAATTCCACCAAATTCATAAATCCATGTCACTAAAAATATCCATCTAGAACTAAAATCATAAATTCATGTCACTAAAAATATCCATTTGGAACCAAATTTATAAATTCATCACACAAAATATCCATCGTTCACCAAATTTATAAATTCATAACTATTTAAGATCATTGTTTTAATTTATAAACTATTATGGCTCTCTACTGCATAGATATTCATTTCTTTGTGTTTTCCTTTTCAAAATTAGGAGTTCTCCTCTCCTCTAGCCATTGTCGATGCTCATCTACAATCCCATCCATATCCTTGACAACATCAACAAGGGTTTTCATCCTAGATGCAAACATCCTCACAGGAGGTGCGACACATTCTTCATTTTGAATAATGTTGATTTGATCTTGGATGTTCTAGCAGAAGCATTGATTTGTGCTTGCAAAAGAGCATGTTCATTGATTTCAGGTGGTGGAGGTGGGGGTTACGAGGTGGAGTGGGCGGAGGTGGAGGTGAAGGTGTTGTAGATGGATGGCGTGGAGGTGGATTGTGAATATTATTGAATGGATCCATGTGATCTTTAAGATATGAGTGAACCTGCATTAGATTTGTAATTTCAAGATGTAAGATACATGTTTAAGAAATACCTTTAAACCATTCAATATAAATGACCTTAAATAATTGAAATAGGATGATAAAATTATATGTAAGCATCATTTATATGTCTAAGGCACATGTTACTTGAATGAAAATACAATTAACTATTGATATTGTATAATCTTGCAGGATCTTATTATTATTAAATTTGGTTGGGCCTTGGGCAACTTTGATCACCAAATTTTAAGAAATTCTTTGATCCCCTTAACAAATGTCATATTGGAACCCCTTAAGAAAATTGAATTACGATTTAGGGTGATAGGATGGCTTAAGGGGATTTACGTCTAGTGAGGTCCTAGGAGAAAATGGCATGGCTCAAGTGAATAAAATTTGGTGAAGTTGCCCAAGGCAACCAAATTTCATTAAGAGCCTTTAAAGAAAAAATGATGGCTTTAGGGTTTAGGGTTTAGACTTTAGAGTTTGGGGTTTAGGGTAATAGGATAGCTTAAGGGGATCTACATGTAGTAAGATCCTAGGAAAAAATTACATGGCATATGGGAATGAAATTTGGTGGAGCTGCCTAAGGCAACCAAATTTCATTAAGAGCCTAAGAAAAAATTATGGTTTTAGGGTTTAGGGTTTAGACTTTAGAGTTTAGGTTTTAAGGATTTAGGATAACTTAAGGGGATATATGTAGTAAGATCCTAGGAAAAAATTACATGGCATAAGGGAATGAAATTTGGTGGTGTTGCCTAAGGCAACCAAATTTCATTAAGAGCCTAAGAAAAAATGATGGCTTTAGGGTTTACGGTTTAGACTTTAGATTTTAGGGTTTAGGGTAATAGGATAACTTAAGGGGATATATGTAGTAAGATCCTAGGAAAAAATTACATGGCATAAGGGAATGAAATATGGTGGAGTTGCCTAAGGCAACCAAATTTCATTAAGAGCCTAAGAAAAAATGATGGCTTTAGGGTTTAGGGTTTATACTTTAGAGTTTAGGGTTTAGGGTAATAGGATAACTTAAGGGGATATATGTAGTAAGATCCTAGGACAAAATTACATGGCAAAAGGGAATAAAATATGGTGGATTTTCCTAAGACAACCAAATTTCACTTTATGATCCTGAGTAGGACAAAATGAATGGTTTAGTGTTTAGGGTTTAGGGTTTAGAATTTGGAATATTTAATGAACTTGCAAGTTAGTGAAGAACATTTTCTTGTTGAATAGTTGATTGAGATCTACTCAAATGTTTCAACTGACCAACCTATATCATGATGGCAACTTTGATCACCAAATTTTAAGAACTTCTTTGATCCCCTTAAGAAAATTGAATTACGATTTAGGGTGACAGGATGGCTTAAGGGGATTTACGTCTAGTGAGGTCCTAGGAGAAAATGACATGGCTCAAATGAATAAAATTTGGTGAAGTTGCCCAAGGCAATCAAATTTCATTAAGATCCTTTAAAAAAATGATGGCTTTAGGGTTTAGGGTTTAGACTTTAGAGTTCAGGGTTTAGGGTAATGGGATAACTTAAAGGGGATATGTACATGTAGTAAGATCCTATGAAAAAATTACATGGCATAAGGGAATGAAATATGGTGGAATTTCCTAAGACAACCAAATTTCACTTTAAGGTTAGGTAGGACAAAATGAATGGTTTAGTGTTTAGGGTTTAGATTTTAGAGTTCAGGGTTTAGGGTTTACAAAACTTAGGGTGAAGTTTTGGTGCCCCTTGGAATATAATGAACTTGAAAGTTAGTGAAGAACATTTTCTTGTGGAATAGTTGATTGAGATCTACTCTTGTTTCAACTGACCAACCTAGATCATGAAATCTCATTCATATTATAATCTTGCACGATCTTATTATTGTTAAATTTGGTTGCCTTGGGCAACTTCACCAAATTTTAAGAACTTCTTTGATCCCTTTAAGAAATTTGTCATATTGGGACCCCTTAAGAAATCGATTTACAATTTAAGGTGATAGGATGGCTTAAGGGGATCTAGATATCTAGTGAGGTCCAAATTTAGTCATACTATAGCCTCATTGGTTCCATCTAGCTCTGGGTCAAAAGTGTTTACCCCTCTAATAAAAAAAAGTATCATGATGTTAAAAAAGAATCAATCTATACATATCACAAAAATAACAATAATCTTAAATGTAACCCATACTCTAACAATAATAGAATGCTAAATGATCCCCACCCTAACCATATCCTAATTGAATTGCAAACCTAATTGAAACTTAATTAAATTATAACCTTTACCTAATCTTAAATGTATTGCTATATTATATTATATTTAAATTAATTTATATTTGTATTATAATTATATTAATATTTACTATATATTCCTAATTGTAACCTAACTATTTACTACAAACCTAATTGAATCTTAAGCCTAATCCTCATTAAAACCCCAAGTAAATTGTAACATTACCTATCCTTAATTGTAATCTTATATTATATTTTATGATATTAAATGTTATATTATTTAATAGTATTATATTTAATATATTATATTTATGTATATTATGATAATATAAATGTTAATTATATTTATTTTATGAATCATCCTCCTATTTCTAAATTGTAATAATAGCATGTAGTTCCTCCAAACTATCATCATGTACCTCCTCCCTTTCCCATGTAATAGGTGTACCTTGTAGGTGTTAAATGGTTCCATCTTGGTCTCCTTATTGATGTATTTCTATCCTTCCACATAAATCTATATAGTATCAAAATATAGGTAATTTTATGGTTATTGAATCTCTCTTAATTGCTAAAAAATAAATTATGATTGAGGATGGGTGGATTATTATCTAGGATCACATCTTAAAAATCCTATAGAGGTCATGTGGTATGTTTTTCTTAATACATATATTCCTTTGACCTCTTTCCATGTATTATCAACTCTCCTATATAATAGACACACCTTCTAGATTTAAATTTCATATGATATATATGTGCCCAAGTGTTTCAATTGGGTGCTATAATTATACTTTTATGGCATTCTGGATATTCAAAATAGTTTTCATAAATCTGCAAATAGACATTGAACCTACATAATTTTAGGTATGTCAATGAAAGATTAGGGTCTAGGGTTCATAAATTTCAAATGCTTTAGTGTGTTATGGGTTTTATATTTTCACAGTTTAGGGTCTAGGGTTTAGCAAACTTAGGGTGAAGTTTGGGTGGCCCTTGGCATAATTTAGACTTGCAAGTTAGTGCCAATTGGAATCGATTGTATGCGCTTAGATTTAAGAATTTTCTAACTAAATTTGCAAACAAGCATCAAGATAAACTTTATGAATTTTAACTATTCTTTAACATATTGATTTCTAATCTAATTATAATTTAAAATTGAAACTAAAGTTTAATATATATCGTTTTTTCCATACAAAGCAAATAAAATTTAAAACATTTAAGCAATGTGAATGATTTTTTTTTAGCTCGAAATTACCTAGTTTTCAAAATCAAAATGATTTGTTCGATTCCAATTTAGGGTTTTAACAATTTTTTTTGTTCCAATTCAATTTAGGGTTTCAATTTTAGAAGCAATTAGGGTTTTATGCAATTTTAGTTTCAATTCAAACTAGGGTTTTTCAAATTCATTTTTTTAGTTTTGAGGATTTGAATTCAGGGTTTCGAAAAGCTTTATTTGGATTTGTAAATGCAATGTTTTTATTTCACTTCGATTTCTAGGGTTTTGAAATGCAATTTTTTTGTTTTCTTTCAATTAGGGTTTTCAAATTCAATTTTTTTTGGGTTTAATCGAACAATTTAGGTTTCAACAGTTAAATTTTGTTTCTAAAACACAATTCAAGGTTCATTTTTTCATTTTTATTAAAAAACCTTTAAGTTTCATTGCATTTTTTTGTCTATTTTTACAATTATTCAATTCTACTATAACAGTTAAAAAAATGCTTAGAACGTGAAATAAATTAAAAAAAACATGTTAAATTAACTTATTTTTTTCAAAATTTCAATTCAAAATAGAAAAATGCAAAAAAATGGCATGTAGGTGGGTACCTGTTGCTGATCGTGGGGGTCGCTATCGCCAATACTCGGGGTCCGTCCGCTGAGCAGTGAAATCTGTCTTTTAAAAAAATAAATATCAATATAAAACGGGATCCCGTTATAAATAACTTGGGATCCCGATTTCCATAAATCGGGATCCGTTATTTATAAATCGGGATCCCATTCCTTTTCCTTTGGTTCGGGGTCTATGGGAAAGGGATCCCGAGTTTAAAAAGCGGGATATTGTTTCCTCAATGCGATTTCAATTTTTTGGTTAAGGCAAAAACTTCCACGCGTTTCATGGACTCAACTTTGTGCACTTACCGAGGGTTTGATCCTCATAGTGCACAACATACAATTGAGTTAGAACCTAATGCCAAGCCTGTTAGACAAAAAGCAGAACCATTGAACCCCAAGCTTGAACCTTTAATGATCAAAGAGTTGACCAAGTTAGTTGAGGGGGGTATCGTATTTCCAATTAAACACACATCCTGGGTTTCTAACCTTGTTCCGTTAGAAAAAAGAATGGTGAGGTAAGACTATGTGTAGATTTTAGAGACCTTAACAGAGCATCTCTGAAAGATCATTATCCCTTACCGTCTATGGAACAAATTCTCCAAGTTGTTGCTGGTTCAAAGAGATTTTCTCTTCTGGATGGATATTCTGGTTATAACCAGATTCTTGTCAAGGAGGAGGATCAGTATAAAACAACATTTACAACAAAATGGGGCACTATGGCCTACAAGAGAATGCCTTTTGGTTTATCTAATGTTGGTGCCACCTTTCAGCGTGCCATGGATATGGAATTTCAGAATTTAATCAAAAATTTTTGTTGGTTTACTTAGATGACATAACTATATATTCAAAAATGCAGATGAACACTTGTCGCATCTCAAGCAAGTTTTTGAAAAATGTAGAGAATATGGAATATCTCTCAATCCAAAAAAGAGTATTTTTGTAGTTCATGAAGGTAAACTGTTAGGCCATATAGTATCAAAAGACGGAGTTACCATTGATCCTGAAAGAGTTAAAGCTATACTCGAACTGCCATTACCTAATCACAAGAAAGGATTGCAGAGCTTTTTAGGGAGAATTAACTTTCTAAGAAGATTCATTCCTGATGTTGCAAATTTACTACAGCCCTTGACCGCCATGCTTAAAAAGAATGCAGTTTTCAGTTGGACTAGAGAAGCAAAACACAGTTTTGAAGAAATCAAGGAAGCTTTAGCATCAGCTCCAACACTGGTAAATCCAGATTTCTCTAAAGACTTCTTCTTGTATGCTTTTGGCAACGTTAGTTCAATCGCTATGCTTGGTTTTGTCACGTCTCAAACTTTGATGTTGTTCATATAGTTGCATTTAGGCAATATCTGTTTCAATATGATTGTTTTGAATTGCTTACAAATAGGTAATAAATGGTTTGAATAAGTAAATGATAAAAATAATAATTATCAATTAAAGTTATGGAAATATTTATGATTTATTTTATTTAGTATATTCCATTTTTTGTGCAATAATAGAAAATCTGTTTATTAAATTTTATTTAATTAGGAAATTAAAATAAAGAGGAAACATTTTATATGATAAAGAGGAAATATTTTATGTTTGCATATGTTTAAACCTAAGTCCAAAATGTGGAGAAGGAAAAACGAACAGTCCCAAGAAACTTTGGGCTCTAGGAAAATTCTCCTTAAAACCAACAATGCTCTCGGCAAGTGGCGACCTCTTTAATTTGCATGTAAAAATTTGCCAAGAAAAATACACATCTGTCATTTTGAAATGATCTGCATGACTCTCGGAAGAAGGAATAAAGCTTTGGGAGAGAAGAGAACATTATTCAGAACATAACCAGGGCTCAGGAAGAAGGAAACTGAAGGTAATTTTGGACATCTGCAACTGGAGTAATCTGCCAGGTTTTTCCATTCTTTGCTTTTAAACCAGTTTAAATTTCAGTATGAAATTGGAGAAATTGTATGCATCATTCGATGAAAATGATTACAAATATCTGAGAAATGTCTTCCAATTTTATTTTTAAATCTGGGTAAAAACTTTTTACTCATTTGTTGCATTATAGAGAAAATACCCAATTTCTTTCTTCCAGATCAGGGTTACATTCTGTTGCAAAGCTACATTTCATTAAATTGCCCTCATTTGTTATTCTTTAGTACAGAAAAATTTGTGAGAGAAAAGATCTGAAATCATATATATATATATAAATATATATATACACAGGAATTTGTATTCCTGTGCATATATACATATATATATACACATAATCTCGCAAGAAAACCTTTACCAGACATTAATTCAAAATTCTTTTGAAATAAATTTAATTGTAGATTGCAATTGAATGCTGGGCGAATTCTGTTGTTTTTTTTATGAAATTGTTTTGCTGTAGGGGGAGGGATTTTAATCCCCAGCCCTTCCCATAGGAAGGGCACGACTCTGTGGGGAGGCCCGCGCCCTCCACAGGCCGCGGCCTGTGGAGGGGGCGCAACCTCCTCACAGCCCGCGCCCTCCCCATGGGAGAGGCAAGGCCTCCCAGCACCTTTGTGGTGCTTATCACCGCTTGGAACCTTGTATAATGTTTTTTTCTGTGTGCACGGCCAGAAAACGTGAGAACAGTTATAAAAATTAGTATTTCTTTTTCTTTAAAACATATATATATATATACACTCAGTTGTATCTATATATATACATATATATATATATACATAAATGCAAATTTAAACAGGAAAACCATCTTCAGAATGTGATATAGTTTCTGTCAAATATACACAAACATCTCAGTAATTTTGAAGCTGGAAATAAGAAAATGTACCTCTGAGAACCATGTAAATTGGTGATCTTCTTTGATCACATTGTCTTATGCTTACATACAGATGTAAATTTCTGAATATTGGTACACAATATAAAATTCAAATGCAAGTTTTCCAAACCTCTGTTTTTCTGAAAGAATTGCCTTGTTTCTGTATATTACTATTAACCAGAAACCTGTAGCAAATTGGGAATTCCACTTTCAAATCAGCTTGAATTTTGAAAGTATAGAAATATATACATAAATCTGATAACACTGTTTTATACAGAAAATTAATTCCTCTACTTGTGTTCGTACACTGAAAGTATCATGATGTACATGCATTTTTACATTTAGAAAAAAACCAAGCTTGTCAAGAAACTTCATGAAAATAGATTCCTTTACCAAATCAGAGAAAATTTACTGAGAAAAGAGCCAATGTTATTTTAATACTGAAACTTACAACCTTTTTCTTTTGTTCAAATGGAATTCAAAAGATGTTTTGAAACTCTCGTTGGAAACCTAAGTATGCATGGAAATCAGTTTGAAAAGCAATCTTTGCATGAATGTGGATAAATAAAGAAAATTATTTTAGAATCAATAGAATGCATGAAGCATGTATGGAAAATGCACAACTTTTTGTTCTTGCACTTTATTATACTGTATTTTGGTAACTTCCAGGACAGGATGCCGAAGGTGGATCCACAGAGACGGTAGTTTTACCTTTTCTGAAACTACCACTTGTTTATTTTATTTATGCTTGGCCAAGCACTTGTACCATTGAAATAGATGGATTTGTTTTAAAAGCCTAGAAATATATGTATTTGAGTCTCTGCCACCTCCTGTTGCAAGAAATATGTTTTCTCATATTAGAAATGCATATAGGCACCAGGCATGCATCGAGAGTTCCCTCCTATTTTATTGTGTCAGGTTGCTAGGCTCCTTATGCAGGGCCGGGGATTCCTTCGAGTTAGGAAGGAACCCGGGGAAGTCATGTACTTCGTGGTTGGGTGGAAAAGGCGCCTGAATCACACTCTTGGCCCCAGCTCGCAAGAAGACCGATGGTGTCACGGCGGTTGGAGGATCAGAGTGTTATTTGCTATTGATGTACTTGTGTATCATTCTGGAATGGCTTGTAAAGCCCCATTGTATATGTATATGTATTTGACATTCATTATTGAAACTTTGAAATAGAAGAATTGCATGAAAGAATCGATGTAACATTGATGTGTAGAATTAAGGTTTTATGACGTAACATTGAAAAAGATGTTTCTATTGGAATTATTGATCTCTTTCGAGTATGGATGAATATATATATGAAAATTCATTGATGTACTTTTTCCATGTGCATAATCTTGATAAATTACAATGTTATTATTTATATACATGAAATGCAATTTATTCTCTTTTACATTGAGCTCATTTTGGAAGCTCTTATGAATGGTATTATTTACTTATAAACCTTTTGAAACAGAATGAACTTTTTAAAATGCTTTTTGCTTATCTCCCAAGCGTTCTGAGTTTAAAAAATGCATTGATAATTTAGAGCAGCCAATCGCTTTCTTTAGTCAAGTACTTGTTGATTATGAAGATAAATATACATTTGTTGAGAAACATGTTCTCGCTGTGATTAGAAGCCTAAAGAAGTTCAAGCCTCTAGTTTCAAACAATAAGATTCATATTTTGGTTGCACACCCAAGTGTGAAGGAGTTTT
Source organism: Sequoia sempervirens (assembly GCA_007258455.2). Classification (NCBI taxonomy): domain Eukaryota; kingdom Viridiplantae; phylum Streptophyta; class Pinopsida; order Cupressales; family Cupressaceae; genus Sequoia; species Sequoia sempervirens. The sequence goes on along the minus strand of VDFB02360869.1, from coordinate 16,952 downwards.
TGTTGAACACAGATCTAAGTGAGAAAAGAGTAGGGTGGATCACAAAAGTAATGGAATTTGATGTTAGCATCTGCATCACAAAACTTGTTAGAGGTAGAGGACTTTGTGAGCAACTTGCCTCCACTTCTGAAGATGCACAGAAATCGGAAACTGGTGTTGTTTTAGCTAATATTGATCAGCCTCAAAATGTTCAAGGTGTTGCACCTGCCTCAGTTGCAGGTTGGGTTCAAGAAATGACCCACTTTCTTCATACTGGAAAATGTCCACCAGGTCTAGATAGAGCAAAGCGAAGATACTTCAGATTGTAGTCAATTCTTTATGTCCTTATTGATAATATTCTTTTCAAGAAAGATCTAAATGGTGTTTTATTAAGGTGCATTGATGTTGACCAAACAGAAAAGGTACTGCATGAGTTTCATGATGTTTCAGGAGGTCACTTTGCTCCAAGGACAACTGCTTGGAAAATCATGAGAGTCGGTTACTACTGGCCAATAAAAGCTTCCTACTATGCCTCTACATCCAATTCAGGTGGAGCAACCCTTCACAAGATGGGACATCGACTTTATTGGGCCAATTAATCCACCATCCAGTGCTGGCTACAAGTGGGTGCTTACTGCTACAGACTATTTCATACGGTGGACAGAGGCAGTAGCTTCGAAGGAAGCAAATGAATCTTCAATTTTGAGTTTTTATGAAGATATAATCACCAGATTTGGAGTTCTTGACTCCATCATTTCAGATAGTGCTCTTGCATTTATTAGATTGAGAGTCACGGATTGGGCTATTAGACATGGAATTCATATGAATACTTCCTCCAATTATTACCCATAGGGTAATGGATTAGCTGAAAGTACAAATAAAAATTTGATCAGAATCATTAAGAGGACTATGGAAGAGAATCAAAAAAATTGGCATACCACATTGAAATCTGCACTTTGGGCAGATAGAATAACCCCCAAGAGATCAGTTGGTAATTCTCCATATGCCCTCATTTATGGTAAAGAGGCTAGATTACCTCTATCTATAGAGCTTCCATCTCTAGACATTGTTCACCAGTTGGAGATGTATGAAGAACAAGACCCAATGTCCGTGAGATATGCAGAACTCATGGAGCTCGAAGAATCAAGAGATAAAGCAATGAAAACCTTAGAGTATTCTCAGCTCCAAATGAAGAAAACATTTGATAAGAAAGCTACAGCCAAAGTTTTCAAGGAAGTTGATGTTGTTCTCAAGTGGGATGTGCTAAAGAGTGGTCTAGGAAAACATACAAAATTTGACCATTTCTAGGCAAGCCCTTTTGTTATTACTAAATGCAAGGAGCATAATGCATTCCAGATATCGAACATGGATGGAGAAAATTTATCAATCCCAGTTAATGGGATTCACCTCAAACGTTGTTTTGAGCCATGTACGAACTGCTCTTGGTCTGTTCTGAGGTTTTTTTTAAATGACTCTGAGCCCAATGGACAAGTTTGGCTATTGGTTTCCAGGTTTAGTAGGAAAACATCCAGCAAAGGTCACCAGAAATGTTGCCTAATTTTTACTTACGGGCTCACTCAGGTTGCCAAGACATCTGTGTTTGGCATAACATCTTGCAGTTCAACCGCGGTCTCACCAAAGGAATGGAGCTCTCGCCGACAAGTGGTGGTCTCGCCAAAGCAGCTAGCGTTGGTGTAATGTCATGTCGACCGTGGGTGGTCTCGCCGAAAGCGAATTCCTTCGGTGTAATGTGGTGGCTTCGGTGAAGGGTCTCACTAATAGCAAAAGTCTCGCCGAGAGGGATTGATGTCGACATAATGTTTCACCAAAGGCCAGTGGTCTCGCAGAAGAAGTAGGAGCTCAGGGAGATGTTTCAGCGACTAACGGAGGTCTCGGCGAAAAGAGATGTCAACAGGGAGAAAAGGTGGGCCTTGATGTAACATCCCAGCGACCGAACTAAGTCTCACCAAAAGGATAGTGCCTTCGGTATAAGTTGTGGCCTCGCTATGATGTCTCGTCGACCGAGCAAGGTTTTCCCGACTGATATGAGCTCTCACCAAAATAGGTGGCTTCGATGAAGGGTCTTTCCAACCCAATAATATCTCAGTGAAGGGTTATGCCTTTGGCATAAGGTATGGCCAAAGAGATGAGGTCTCATCAAAAAGAGGTGCAATCGACAAGATGTCTCGCTGATGGTTGTTAGTCACGCCGAGGGATTCCCCCTTCGGCGTAGTGTTTTGAGCTCGGCGAAAGGTTTCGCCGACCAAGTGGGGTCTTGCCGAAGTGAAGTGAGCTTGGGGCAGAATAGAGGAGCCGACATGTTTTTTGCCTTCGGTATAACGAGAGGAGCTTGACATAATGTCCTACCGAGTGCGATTGTCTTGGTGATAACAAAAAAAAAGGAATATCGTTATAGCTTTGGCTACCCTCCATGATGTCTGGCCGACCCGATGGGGTCTCGTCGAAAGATGAAATGAGCTCGCCGAAGGATCTTGCCTCCGGCATAAAGTATTGCCGACGATAGGCAGTCTTGCCGATAGCGACCAACTTGCCCATGGAAATGGATATCAGTAGGACTCTTAGCGCTCGCTATGACTTTTTCCAAATGCGGGTGTTTGGGAGATGAAATATGGATATCGATATAACTCCTACAGCTCGATATGAAGTCTCGTTGACAGTCCCAAGCTATGCCGATAACTGCTATGTGGTGTACTCACATTGGGGAGACACGGTAATTGCCTCACCGACATGCGATTCAGTCTGAGCGAATTTTGACCGCCTGGGATCTTGCGTGGCACAAGTTCAACCAATCAGAAGGAGCTAAAGGCGAACCACTGTCCATTTGACTATTTTACTCGCCCTGAAAAGAAGATCAACAGAATGTAAGCAACATGGATCTACTCTGAGGTCAAGAGCGATGGAGCAGCTCAACGAAGCAATGGTGTGGAGGTCTGACAATAGGGAGTATCTGATGCTACTTCTAGATGGGGATCAACTTGAAGAAAGATCTGGAGAGAGATTAGGAAGAAAGGAAGAAGAAACCGTGAGTCGCGGTGACAGTTGGGATTGCTACTGGCAGAGGGGGATCGGCATTAATGTTAATGCTTTAGAGCATTCAAAGCGTCCCTTCAAGGAGGTTCGAGGATGGACACGGAGGCCGGAAGTAAATGCAAGTATTACATAAGATCTGAAGGCTTCTCTTGAGGGTGATCCTTCACACCGACATGGACAGCGGGGATACACTTGAATGTAGCATTAACTTCATTAAAAGATCTAAGGGCAGATCTTTTCTAGAGGCTGATATTTTTGTAAGCCCTAGGGGCCGACACTTTTTGTATATAGGGCATTTTTGCCTCTTTGTAAAGGAGTTCTCCTTATGCTTTTCAAAGTTTTGTGACTTTTGCAATCCTTTCTCAGATTAGCAAACTTCTGTAACTCATTTTGGAGCATAGTATACAGAGTTTACCTTGGTCACTGTTGATGTTTTAGATTACCATCTTGTTCTTGCAAAGTGTTGTGCATTTCAAGTTCATGATTAAGTTATTTTGTGAATTTCTTCTATTCCTTTATAACTTTATATATTGTTTTCATGCCTTCCTTTGCAAAAGTATCATTATACAAATCACAAACTGTGTTTACATAATCGCACATGGATTCTAGTATGTGAAAGTCTTTTCCTTTCTTGAAAAAGTGTGTGAATCAAACCTGTTCGTGATATATTAATGCAAAGCTTACAAAGGTGGATGGGTAATTTTGTGTTCATTGTCAATTTTCAAGTGTAAATCAAGTATTCCATTGCTCTTATCAGTTTCGTGTATCACCATAGGGTTTAGTTATATTTTTATGCACTCCTTCTCCCTTTCCCTTTACAGAATCAGTAGTTTAGGTGATACCAAAGGAAGTCATCCTTCTTCGGAGGTTGACCTCTATCTACAAGTGACCCACATCTTTAGAGGTCTTCCCATGTTACACTGAGGTGTTGAACATCAGGTTCAACAAGGGTGCAATTTCATATGATAACACCTCCGATGTGTAATGGCGGTAAAAAACTTTGCCTTAGCAGATCCAGTGTCTTCCCATCTTTTGCTAAGTTCATAGATGTAGCAGCAGGATTTTTTACCAAATCTACATAAAGGGTTCAACTAGAAATGCAAGAGTAGTAAAAAACCCCGCTCATACATTTATAAGATCATTTTCTCTTAAACTTTATGCATGAGCACATAATTTGTGCACTCTTACACAATCAAAATATGTAATGTTAGAGCACTAATTATTAGCACTAGAGCATAAAGTTTGGCCAATCACAATACTACATAAGCGCTAATTTTTGGCGCCCATACAAGGAATTTCCAAAGCAAGTGCTAAGATGCATAGGCATTGATTTTTAACGTCAATGAATAAATCGCCAAGACCTTTTGCCTAAATGCAAAAAAGTGCTACTCATTTGTAAAGCAATTTTGAAATTTTGAGTTCATATTGTGAAAAGTATTTTCAATCAATAAAGCAGGCTAACTTGCATATCAAACTTTGTGTTGGATCAATTTCAATGAATGTGAATGTTCTTATGTCATTTACATTAGTTTGTCTTATTATTGGATAGGATTAGCAGTATTTTATTAATTGAGATTGGAGGGCTTTCAAGTTGTTTTGTGTAGACTTTGTGCTACACCTTTTGCTTGGAATTGTGTAATTGTTGATAATATATTGGTGGATGATCTTCAAGACTTTGTGCTTGAAGTTGTTCATGTTGTTCGTGGATCTATTCATGAAGTATATTGAAGACTTTGTGCTTCATTTACATTGTTGGCTACTTTATTGTGGAATTCATCATTGAAGACTACAGAATGACTTTGTACCTTTGTAAGCCTTCCGGTTACGTATCTTTATAATGCTGGTACTCCTAGACTATGCTTTGACAAGTTAAAAGTATTGGAAATTACTACTTAGGTTTTATTTAAAGTTATATCACATCAAGAAATAAAAACCGCGGAACATTGTATACATAATCTCTGAAAGAAGAGAGAATGATGAATGTGACACACTCTCATATGATTAGTGTACATATTGTAAGTAATTGAATAGTTTACTTTAATTCCGGTAAGCAGTAAGAAGGGTGCCTTCCCTTTCCGAGAGGAGAGATTTTATCTCATAACAAATGTGGTTGAAATTCAAGTTTTGTAATTTGTAAAGAGGTTACAGAATTTTTACCCAACAAACTCAAAGTCATAATTAGCATGAATTACATATAACAAATCTAAGACAACAAAAAAAAGACACTAGGGGAGAGGGGCCCATAGTGGAGCACCCTAACTTCGTTTTTCTCAAAATCCTGCATGGAATTTCAAATCAGTCTCAATTTTGTACAACAGTTTATTTGGCAACTAACCTGCTTAAAAAATTTGATTTTAGGGCCACGTCATCAAATATGATGCCACATTAGCATGTTTTTTGTTAAGGTATTGAAAAAGGCTAAAAAAAAAGTGAGACCGATAGTGGTGCACTAAGTCGTGTTTTATTGGTGCGTCGATGTGGCATCACATGATTTGTCAGTTTGTGTACTTTATGGATAAAAAGTGGTTTGCGATTGGATATTAAGATGCTCCACTATGAGGCTTACTGAGGACTACTTCTATACCCACTATTGGAACCTGCTCCACTATGGGCCACTCTCCCCTACTATCTTAATTAATTCAAATGTCCATTAATTACAAAGAGACGGGTTTTTCTAAATAGTTATAGAAATACATGAATAATTCTCATTTAGGGAATGACTACATCTCTAATATGCTCAACCCTATCTTGTAATATTTCAAACAAGAGACTAGTCCCCTATGTGTGCTTTAGCTTTTCGAAAGAACTAGGGAATTGATATATTAAATCTTATTATAAGTGTCTCCTAGAGTGAGTGGATTGAACACTTTGCTCATTTTGAAAACACGTAAAATTCTAAGATTTTCTCCATAAATCTAGGCTTGATAAAAATGAAGGATTGAACAAAATTTGCAAACATCAAGAAATAGTAAAACTAGACTTTCACCAAATGCAATTGCAAATTATGGAAAACTTCTAGAAATAAATGAACTTGCTCATTTACCACTCATTATAATTACAATGACATAAGCTTGTAGAATGTTAGTGCAAATGGAAACAATACCAAGCCTTTCCCTCACCATATCATTCACAAATTTCTTTTCTTCACATAATAGTTAATGCTAAAATAATCCTAAATGCCGTAACACTTAAGTAAAAGCAATTTTTCTCTTCACCAACTTTCCATTGAATGCTTGCAAAAAATTTTATGTTTAGTGCATTTATTCAAAGCTACAATGTGAAGAGACCTTGGCAAGCATCAAAGTACTTTTCCTTCTACTTTCACCAATGAGAGCATAGCACGTGTTAGGCCAAACAATACGTGGAAATACAATACTATCCTGATTATCCCTTCTGGAGGGAATACCTTTGTTTGACACTTCAATATTTAGTGCCTATCACACTTTGCAAATATGAGAGAGGGACCCAACTTTAAAACCACAATGTGAAGAGAAACCAGGATACACTAAATTTCTAAGTATATCACCAAGCCAAAGCACACTTCAATATTTCCCAATAAAGATAAAGCCATTGCATTTAATGCAAAGGTGATAAGGGAGCCCACACTAAAGTTTTTGATGCAATAAAAGTAGTTAGGTACCATTTGTCACAAACTAGAGAGCCTTTCATAATCATCATATGCAATATAAACGTGGGTAGTAATGGCACACTAACTTGGCATGTGAAGTAGGCAAAATGACCACATCACATCATTAAAGATGGCACAATATTATGACCTTATATTTTTCACATAAAGACTTCACATGAAGATTGCCATGCAATAAGAATATGAAATAGAAAGGTAAGTGGGAGCTCCTAGGCACAATATGACCATGACTTAGGACTGCATAAAAATAAGCATGGGAAAATGGCAATTAGGAAAGGATAGGGGCTAGTAATACCATAATTACTTAAAGGATTAAGCAATAATATTTATGTACAGTACGGATAGTCAGAAAGGTATAAAAATGTCTATATAAGGGACCCTTGCTACATTCAAAGTAAGGTTTTAGCAATTTGTCGATAAATTTTAAAATTATAAAATACTAAAGGATAGAAAAATTATAAGAATTAATAAAAAAATTTAATTGAAAAAATATATATATTAATAATAGAAAATGATTGTACAATAGAAAAGGAAATCTTAAAGGAGGCACTTTCAAATTTATTAGTTTACAAGTAACAATTAAGACTGGAACAAAATACAATTAAGCATTACAAAGAAGAATAACTTAGCTAAAGACATTTCAACATGATCAACTATAAAGAAAAAGGTGAATATAAAAAGGAGCTCAAGAGTTTGTAACAAATAAGATCAAATGATTTTATTAATTTTATTAATAGATTAAAAGTGTTCAAAATCAAAATAGTTGTTTTCATTCAAAATTAATCTAATAATTTTATTGTGAGGAATTAAAAAATTAAAAGGAGCTTGTGAAGATGTAAAATGTAAACTTTATCAAGTGTAAATACAAAAGCCCTTTCAATGAAGGTTATCAAAAAATTATTAAAGAGAATTTCCTTAATATCATATCAATGAGTGTAGAGGATCAAGTTATTTGTTAGTTGGATACCATGGAAATTTGTAATGAGGAGGTTGATATCAAAACTTAGCATAATGTAGAGGAGGTTTTAGCTATATATTCAATTATTTCAGTTAGTGATGAGCATTGTTAGCATGAAAAAGTGTGGAATCACATAAAAATTTGAGTCATCTTAGTTTTGATTCATTTGAAATATTTTTCTCTACAAATTATTCTTTGAAGAATGTAAAGAGGGAGAAAGGGTTATTCATTATCTAAACACTCATTTGTAAATAACTCAAAAAAGGTCAAGCATTGAGGAAAACATGGAGGTTAAAACTATGGAAGGATTCCTACCTACCTTGGAGGATGATCTTGAATATTTATCTCAAAAGGATTATCATCTATCCCCTTTTGAAGAACAAACATTAAGAGAGATTCCTAAAGAACCCTTAAATAAAGAATGATGTGATGAATCTATAACTATCTATTTTTATATGAGAGGATAATATTGATATAAATAACAATCACTTAGATGTTTGTAAGAAAAAAACACCTATACATATAAGAAAAATGAGATTTTTTTGAGGGAGAAGTTTTTGGATCAAATTTGAAGTATTTATTCAAGGATCCTAATGAGGATTAAGCTCTTGTTTCAACAACCAATGAGTTGTTATATAGTGATGAATGTGAGTATGAGGAGGTTCTTTATGATGTCTATTTCTTTGTAGAATACCCTAATTTTTTAATCAAAGCTTTATTCAAAGTAATGAAAGAATGAAAATAATGAGGTTTAGAACCACGTTAGGGAGTAGATTTTATTTAAAATATAAATTTTATGTTCTCTGAAATATTGATGAGGATGAGAAAAAAAAAAAGAAATAAGCAATAGTTTTATGCCATGAAGCATTCTTTTATCCAAGTGCATAAATAAATGCTTTAGAACTTTAATCTCTTCTCCCATCCCCATTCAAATGAGAACCAAAATTCAAATCCAAGTCAGTAAAAAAAATATGAAAAGAAAGAACTCCAAAACATAGGAAGGAAAATAAATACATTTATTATTCTTATTTGTTTATTTCTTTTACTTATCATTATTTAAAAGCTATTTTTATGGAATATAATCATCAATCAAGTAGTCATTTCTTAGTCGAGATTAATTGATATGTTTTATTTCTCTTACTTTGTACATTTTAATGTGGTATATTTTTTTTTTTAAAGTTGTAACTAGAACATTAGGATAGCTTTGTTTTGTAATAAGTGTGTTCAAAATAGAGTATAAAAGGAGGATTTTTTTATTTATTAGTGTTGACGAAGGAAATGGGTATTTGAATTCGAAGATTCAGATTTGTTCCAACATCAAACAATAGAGTATTTTCCCACCTACACACACATGCAAATAAAATAAACTAAACTAAACACACATGCATGCAAATGGATTGTTGTCTCCATTGCCCTCCTATCATCCAAGATCTTGTGTTGCTGAAAAGAATTTGCTCTCAGAGCACTATGCACAAGAGGCTATGGTGAATAGAGATTAAAAGATTGAGTAAAAATGATATGCAATATCAAAAGGAAACATGATGAACTAAAATGCTTACATGCAACTATCTTATGAGCTAAAATGTTAAAATGCTAAAATGCTATTTAAATGATATCAAAAGAGTGCCAAGAATGCTAAGAGCGAATGTAAGGATGCAAAGATCGTGAATGTTGTAGATATGATCGAGAAATGAGAAAGAGGGAAAGGTTTTAATAGATCTCCTCAAGGGTGGATCCCATATTAGGGCGAATGTGGGATAAATATGCAAAATGGTAAATAAAGAAAATGGATAAATGTATGAATTGATTTATGAATATGCAAATGGATATTAATGAAATATGCAAATATATAAATGTATGGATATTTTAATGATCATATATTATGCAAATGGATTTGATGGAGTTTATGAATATGAATAAATGATTATGAATAAATAATATTTTAATGATTATGGATTTATAAATGATTTAATGAGATGGATTAATACTTATAAAATGGTTATACTTGAAATATAAATATGAGATGAATATAAAATGGATAATAATACTAATAATGGATCCACACATTGATAAAACTTTTAATATTATTAGAGGAAATTTTTTATGTGTCTACAATTAGTGAATTGGTTGTAGCAAGTTTTTGATTAAAAATTTCGCATGGAAATTCTTTAATTTAGTTTGAGTTTAGTGACTAGGTGTATTTCATATCTCATTTCATTTTAGAATAGTAGTAAAATATATTTTAGATCAATATAAGCAATGGATTGTTAGTTTTCTTAGGTTCAAATTAGTTTGGACAACATGATTTTGTACTATTTTTTACTTATAGGTTTTTTATTCTTTAGTATTTATATTTATCTCAATGTCCATTTGATTGTGTTGTACAATTGATGAAGGCACATGTTTTGGATTTGATGCTTGTAGACATGCTTCCTTTATGAACCATCAAGAAATGTTGTGAGATTTATTATACTCTAATTTTTTTAATTAATTTAAATATAAAAATATATATTCAAAAGGAAGAGATAATTATAGATATCAAAAATAATAGTATGGATTATAGTGCAATCAATGGTGGGATACCAACATTACAATATAAATTATAACCAATAAAATGATCGTATACAGGCTACATTCATATTACAAAAGGCATGGTATGTAAATATGAATCTTCTATTCCATTTAACTAAAAATTAATCATATGAACAATGTATTCTCAAGGAAGGAAATGAATATATGAGAGCTACTATGAACCATTAGCTAGGGAGGCAATGAATTGGGAAGGATAGGCCCAAAATAATTAATATATATTTTAAATGTATAATATTAAATTAAATATTTAATTAAAAAATTACACAAGCATAGAATGTGTTGTAGAAACATCAATCATATGTATCAGTACTTCAAATAAGAATATGTAGTCTAAACCAATAGATCAAATTCATCTAATAGACAATAAATCAATATGGAGATGTTTAAAAAATAAATTGTGGATAATCTTCTATTGGATGAAACTATGATAAGCTATAATCTGGGGATGAGAATTGAATAGTTTAATATCTCAATTGATTTATTAATGTTTTATCAAACACTAAAAATTTCTACTATATTAAGCTATTGTTGAATCATTTAAATGTCAAGTGTAGTCTATAAAGGATTATCCCAACTAAGTAAAACATTTATTGTAGGCAATAATAATATTACATAAAATATTAAGGTATTATGGAGGTCAAACTAAAGGTGGTGCAATAATTCATGATTTTCGTAAGAATTAGTTTAAAAATACAATTAGAAACACATGTAAATGAAATTTCCTAATCAAAACCAAAGCAAACCTCAACTACAGCACACAAAGGAATTCAATGCAAAGCAATGATGCAAGAGATCAAATAAAAATTACCAATGAACTCCATTGTAGATTGGATTTTCTTAAATGATGGTTTGAAATGTGGATGATCTTGAAGAAAATGTACCTACTTTGGCAACATATAGTTAGCAAATATGAATGGAATGATGTTTCAATTTATATATTTTTGGGAGAGACAATTGATGGTGGAGATGTGATGGAAAGATCAATAGTGGAGGATAAATAAGATGAATTCCCTAGGATTAAGGGGATAATTGAGGGTCTTGATGAAGGTTGTTGGAATGTTAAAGGCTAGGATGCACTTACAAAAAATAGTAAGTTGTTGCAACCATTAGGGATGTGGGAACAAGTGTACTTAGGATCCCTTTATCCTTGTAAGTTGTTGGAGAGAATATAGCCATAATTAAAATTATATTTTAAAATTATTTTAGCATTGTGAGGTGAAAATAGGTGTAATTAAATGTAAAATTATTTAATTATGTGAGATAGAAAATTAACTAATAAGTAATAGGATTATTTAATTAGGTAGATTACATTAGGTGAAAGGTGAATTTAATAGATGATGTAATTACTTAGCTGATTTGGACAAGGGTGTATTAGGAAAATATTAGGTTTCTACATTTTTCCCTCTTTGATAAAATTCCACAACTAAGTGATATTGTGTCAAAGAATAATATAAAGTATGGTGGAACAGAATTTTGGTGGCTAGTTTCCCCATTAACTTAGAAGGAAATGGATATTGATGGAAGTGATACCCCCTCAAGAGATATTTTGGGTGAAATGGATCCCAAGAGGTCTCTTGAAAAGATAAAGGGTGATACGAAGATGTTCTATGATGGATAAAATATTAGTTGAGGAAAATCATATTAGGATGATGTGCAAGCCATGGATATAGAACTAATGAGGGATATGGATTGGAAATTTTGATTAATGCAATAGATGATTTAGATGATACGATTCTAGATTCAATGGTTTTACATGTTTGATGATGATAGATCACAAGGGTTTAATGTAAATAAAATGAAACATGATTTTGATGGAAATAAAAGAATGGATAAACAAAATTAAGATAGTAAAAAGGGACAAATGATATTTTTTTTAAAATAACTTCTCGTGTAAATAGAAACCTATTATTTTTTGTAGCATTCGTATTATGCACCATGATATAATGGATCTTGATGATGATGCACCATGTGCATGTAGACTAACAAAATAAATTATTTATAATTAGCATAGTTATTCAAGGTACATGTTATTGAGGTGTGCCATTATATGAAGGATGATAGTGATAATGATGTTGTGATAGGTGGAGCACTAGAACTATAGGAAAAATGGATTGACACATAAAAGAAAAGATGCTATAAATGTCATAGTGATCTCAAAGACACATTTTCAAAGGCACACCATCACATGAAGGGTGAAGGAAACCAGGAGGTGTGTTGGATGGAACATTAGGGCTATGTGCAACAACAAAAAATAGATGAAAAAATTCGATCAAAAAAATATAGAAATCATGGGGTGGTATCCAATTAAATGTTGAAGCCAAGGGTATGTGGGATGATGAGTGAGATAGAAGGATGGGGGCATGAAGGTTGGGATAGAAGGGATTACAAACATGAACATGATCATGGTGTTAGGAATACAAAAATAGATTGAGGTGAAAAATGCATACCCTAGTGGAGATATATTTAATTATTGTAACATAGAAAAAGGTGATCATAGGTCCTAAATGCAAATAACCTAGGATACAAGGGGCCTTTTCCAAGGTACATTAGAATACAAATCATCAATATCATTAAATTGACTATCAACCATGAAGGTGAGCCAATCGGACATGGATCTGCATTCGTAGGGCCTTGAAAATAGACTAGAATTGATTGGAATTGATTAACCTGATTGGACTATGTGCCCTAATATGTAAATTGCAAGATCCTAATAACTGACTGACTAAAATAGCAGTTTGAAGGTGGGTGCAAAAAGTGCAGAGTGATATGTACCAACCCAAAAAAACTTGTTTCAACCATTATAGAAAGACATAGTCACCAAGGGGCATTTGAGAGCTTGTAGGGGTGTCTTTCTCAAATTTTGAGGTCCTCTAGTGATAGATCCGAGACTTTCATTTTTGCTTGCAAAGTTATTGAAATGCTATTGGATAATTTTGTGAGTTTCTAGATGACAAGTTGTAGGGCTTTAAATGCAACAACGAATGATTTGTCTTCAAACTTCCTTTGATCCTCTTCAAACCTGAAACCTACACATTCAAAGAGATGGAAAGTGTTGGGCCATTTAGGGGCTTTCCTTAGTCAAACATTCTATAAGTGTTTCCACTTCCACAATGGCAATACCAATGACAAATAGACAATTGAAAGAAAGGAATGGTGAAATCACAAAGTGCTACATCTCACCACCCTTTAATGGCTTCCTTGAAGGTTTAAAGTCATGCACATCACTTCAAGGATTCAGAACTTTCTTTTCTTGAACTCTTGAATTCTTTGGAGACCTAAAATAATGGTTAGCCTTCACAAAACAATGATAACTTGATAACATTAACTCACTTACACTTTCATATGATGCTTGGATCTTGAATTGCTACAATAAAGCTCTGAAAATGTTGCTCTTGACAATAATGCTAGCTCATAAATTATCCTTCTAATTTCCTTCTCTTGTTCTTCTACTTTAAAATGGTGAAAAGACTAGGTATTTATAGGCATTTATCTAATTTCCTGAAAAATTAGATCTCGAAAGCCGACACTTGACATTTGAATTTTGAATGTTAAAATTTTGCCAACAATATGCCCAAAAATGGGTCCTAGCTAAGAAGGATGACCTATACACCCAAGGGTGTATGGGTTCTGGCCCTAATTTCCAATACATTAAGTGTCAAAGGTGATTTAATGATTAGATGCATTTATATAATGCTTGCATTTTATTGAAAAATGATACAAATGGGCTTTGGAATGCATAATTTTAGGACATTAGGGGGTCAATTAGACTCCATAATTTAAGAGGCAAAAAATAGTATGAAATTGTTAAGGGTGACAAAAAACTCATAAGTCCAAGCCACCATATGAAAAAAGCATCCCATGCAAATGTAGTAGTGGTGAAATTCTAAAATGACTATCGACCAATGATCAAACAAGTGTTTGTATGATGTAATGGTATTACTACTAGATCAAAGAAAATTTACATGTACAATATTAAGAAGAAAGAAAGGGAAAGGAATAATATGAGAAAAATAAATGCTGCAAAAGTAATATAAGGAAAGAATAATGAAACTAGGATCAAGAAGAGACCATTATTGATTTAATCATGTTACTTGATCTTCGGGATGATGTGAATGAATAATTAGTCACTTGGAGCAAGAAATCAACTAATGCATATATGAAAAATAAGGAATCTCTTCAAGGTGCATCAAACTTTGTAAGTTTACATTATTATGAACCTTTCTATATTTTACCATCTATCATAGCCTATAATACTACTATTGTTGTACTTAAAAATAACGAAGATGGATAGGAATCACTTGTTGTAATTATTATTAGGTCTTCACATGATGATAAATTGTAGTGTGAACCATGGAATGACAAGATGGTATCAATAAAATATATTGATGCAATTCTAGATACAACAAAAGTTAATGGCATGGGTTACAGTTATGCATCCAAAAAATTTCACATCTAGAATGATTCAAAATATGGGGATGAAATATTTTATCAAGGAAATATGAAATGTATCCCTAGATTAAATAATTTTACCAAGGAATATCTGACTTGTGGATCTAAAAATATGTTTTGGTTTTGTGGAGAGATCAACATGGGTTCTTACTCAAATTTTCTAGATGGAGAAGAATATATGGATTGTGGTCAGGCTATATAAAATTGTTTATGGTTATGGTGATGTTGCATACTACCTTAAAAAATAATCCAAAAGTCTATATAGAGGTTTGCATGATAGTATGATATAAAAGAGTTAATGTGGATTGTACAAATTTTGATGCAATTATGTGAATGCTAAGGTAGAAAGACAATATTATTTATTTCCCAACTATATTTTTCAATATAAAAATAATATTATTTTAAAAAATGTGTAATCCATTGCATATAATTTTTTGAGAACTAGGAAGTGGAAAAGGTGGCATGCACAAATAGAACATACCTTCAAATTTGAGATTCGATTTGACAAACTGCACAATTATGTCTAGTTTTTTTTTTCTTGCTTCAAAGTCCTCAAAGATTTGAGCTTTTCACCAAGTTTATTTATTTTCAATGTTCAGTTCTAAATAATTCTAAGAGAATTAGTAAAAACTATGAAAATAACCAATATATAATATGAAATTAAAACAAAAAATCATAATTAGCATTCCAATACTACAAACATGAAAATATTAGTTTATTTAATCAAATTTGATCTAAAAAATTAGGTATTTCCTCCTACATTATCAAGCAAAAAAAAGGTGGAGGAAAGGTGGTGGAATATATAAAATATGCTTGTGCTTTTGTCAACACCATGAAAAATTATTTCTTTTTCAAATAACACACAAGAACTAGAGAATAACAGATCATGTGGGTCTGAATCATGGGTCACGTGTTTTTACCATTTTTTTGTACTTTCCAAAATGCTCTTGTGTTAAAGCATGAGTACACTTTAACTTCCACAAAGCACAAACGTGTTCCAACTTCTCCAAAGCGTGAGCTTGTTATGTCTTTCATGGACTATTATAAGTATAAACCTACCAACCTCACTCCTAAATGCTACACCCTCAACCCTATACCTTATACCCCTAACCCTGTTACCTAATTTTCACCCGCAGACTCAATCAGGCAAGATAATCATGTGATAGATCTTCGACAGGCCAAATGGAGCATTCGCACAAGGGAAAAAGTCATGAATCTGATGCTAGGTTACAGGAAACTCAGTTTGGAAGCCTACCTTGTTAAAGTTTGGCATGAAAATTCTCTAAGGAGAAATTGGCAAGACCCCAGGAATGTCACGGTGAGTGAAATTCACCTATAGGTTCCTATCAGCAAGACATCGATCATAGTCCCAGAGACAAAAGGTTATGCATATCAGTGAAGGATAAAGCCTTTGCCATAGAGTCTCGGTGACTTCTTGTAGTCTTACCGAAAGGAGGCGGCGTCGGCAAAGCAAGCGAGCTTCGCTGTAGGGTCTCACCGAAGTCAAAAGGGCTCCCTGACTCTAAAGCCTCTTGGCGCAGGACATTGAGTTCGTTAAGAAGTCTTGGCGATAAAGAAAAGTCATGCCGACTGAAATGGGCCCTCGCCAAAGCAAAGCGCCTTCGGCATGATCTCTCACCGACACTCAGGAGTCTTGTCGACAACAAAAGACCTCACCAAGAAAGTTTGACTTTGGCAAGAGGTCTTGCCAAAGAAAGGAATGTCTCCCCGACAGGAAAAAGAGCTTGTCGAAGGATTTGGCTTTCGGCATAATGTCTTGGCAAAGGAAATATTTCTCACCAACATAAGGTATATCGGCATAGGTCTTTCCAATCCATCAAAGTCTCAATGAACGAAACGACATCGGCAAAGCAGGATTTCATCGCCACAAGGTCTTGGCAATTAGGAGATGTCTCGCCGATGGAACGGGGACCCCACTAAAAGAAATGGAGATCGGTAAAGGATATTACCTTTTGCATAATGTCTTGCCGAAGGATAAACATCACACCGAAGACAACAAAGGGGCCTAGCCGAGGGGTCGTATTCAGTATAACGTCTCGCCGTCGGGATAAGGTATAGCCGATAGGAAATGTCTCAGCGATAGAAAGTAGATTCGCCATAAGGTCTTGGCAAAGGAGGCTTGTTTCCCTGAAATTTTTTGTGCTCACCCAAAGATAAAGTGATCGGCGTGAGGTCTCACCGACCTAGTGATGTCTCCCCGACCTAAGAAAAGTGAACTCATCGCCGAAAGAATAGGGAGCTTGGTGAAACGTCTCA
>VDFB02360868.1:47251-84484 GCA_007258455.2 Sequoia sempervirens | reverse complement strand
CAATTTACTATAAGTTCTCATTTGAACATGTATAGGGTTACAAGTGAACTTGAAAACCATGGATATAATCTAAGTCAAAGATTCTGGTTCAGCCCGCTCTTCAATAACATGTAGAATTTTTTGATGATCATCACTATCAAGTCTCCATTTTCTTCGGCCACGTGCATGTGGAATTGCATGAATATGTAGAGTGGTAGCAATTATTAAGTGACTATATTGATATACCTTGTTATCAAGTTGATATTCAACAAAATGAATCCCATGTTGAACAACTTTGACTTGTTTTAGATATGTCCCTTGCACTACAACAAAACCTGCATGGTAAACATGAACCTAAGGTAAGACATATGAATGTGTCCAACATTTTCATGCTCAAGGTTTGTACAATATATATTTAATGTTTATAATATAATGTACACATGTGAATACAATGTACATATAAAATTTTAAATTCAAACTCACCTGTGGGAAATAACATTCCATCACTTGTTTCAGGTTCTGTTAGCTTATTCCTCTCTTTTGTGCAACACAATAAATAATAGCTAACACCTTTGCTATTTCTAGGCTCTGCTATGACTGCAACAACATCTCCTATACACCAAATTTACACAAAAAAATTCTTTAAAAAAATAGAAATGTCTCTAAAGATCATTAACTAAATATATATAATATTTAAATTATTGAAAACTTACACATGTACCTTTTCTAACCAATCCTGAAATATGGTAATAATAAATTGAAATCAAAGGAATGTCTTCAAATCTTTCTTCCTCATCTTCATCATATGTTTCTAAAATAACTAGTGGCACTGTATCCCATTTACCAACATATCCAAGTTCTTTATTGTTGCATGCATAATCAGAGTTTCCCTCAATGCACTCAGTGCAAAAACAAGAGTAATCCCTTGTGTCTAATATCCATCCATGGTGACTATCTGAACTCCTAACACAATGCAAAGATCTTGTTTTTTCTACCATCTTGTATCCATGCATCGATCTTCTATCCACCCCTAGATACATATGTACCACAAAAAAATTATGTGAAAAAATATGTATATATATATATTAAATTTAAATAAATTCAAATTTTTGATTTAATGTTATTTATACATACCTGATATCTCCAAAAACACTCTATATGTGGAATGTGTCAGTTTGTTCTTGAATATGTGTCGACCACATTTGATGCAAAGCGTTTCTTGCACCATTCAACAACATCATGTGCATTGTCTAGACGATCTTTTGGATAACTCATTTGATGCTTTCTTAAAGCTCATTTGATGCAAGATCTTGCTCCATCATGCTCACCCTTTCCATGCCCACTCTAAAAAAAACTCCAACCATGTGGTATTTTGTAGATTTTATGATATCTACAAAGTGCATAAAATGGTTGTGAAGATTTGAATTGTGCCGCACATCCATCTGACCATACAAAATTATTTTCAAATTTTACACCCCTGCTTCTCAAATTCTCAAAAAATATTGTAAAGCAATGTTGGACAAAAAGTGTGTCATTCTCTTTATCATCACTAATATAAAAGTGATATTCTTTCTTAATGACGCGTTCTTCATCTATACTCTCAACACCATTCAATTCTAATTGTGCATGTTGATAACACACATGAACCATAATAGTGATCTGCTTTGAAAAGTAATACTTTGATTGAATCTCCTTTTGATGTACAAAGGAGTAATTTTCTGCAAAGTCAACTACTGATAGAACTATTCCATGTGGGAAAGTATCTCTCAATGTTTGGAATTGTTGTGCTTGCCACTTAGAAAAAAATGAATGATGTATGTATGGTTGTATCAATTTTTGAAAATCTTCCATAAATTTTCCATTGGGAATCTCCTCTTCTACATAGTTCAACCTTGTGGATTCTTTCCCAAAAAAATTTTGCAACTTTACATACCTGTACCTATGTCAGTAAAATATGCGAATAACTAAAAACCACACTTGATCAATGAAACATTACATCAAAGAGAATCCAAATAACTTGATCTATGAGAAATTGAAACAAATAAACTCTCTAAAAATTGTACTTACCTCTTGCAATTTACTATCTTTGTTAGGTCAGTATCCTCAATTCTTGAAGGAAATTTAGCCAAATTTCCACGTCTCACAAATTCCTTTTATGCAGTTTATTTGAGGTCCATTTTCATGATCACATAATATAGACTTTATGAACAAACTTTCCTGTTTAGGAGCTGCATTTTGAAACCCACATCTTTCTTCTCTCATCTTTCAAAACACTTGATAGTAGAGATCAAATTCAATATGATAACAACAACAAGTTTCAAAAAACTTTTTATCTTCACATAATATGGCTTTAACCTTTGAAACATTGTTTTCCCAATCTTTATATGGGGATATGCATTACAAAAGTTCATATACATCTCAAATTGTGTTATGTCTAGCCAATGTTTGATATGATTTTCATAAATACTAGGTCCAATCCTGTGTCTCATAACATCTCTAGTATTTGATGATGGACGAGTCTGATCATTCCAAAAATCTAAGACCAAGTTCCTAACAACATCTTCAATCCTGTCAGAATGGGGAGCTCTACACATAATTTCTCAATTTCCTTCTAAACTCTCATCCAAAAACTTTCTCTTTTTCTCATATTTTATCAATGTGGTTCTACTATAACCAATTTCAGTTGAAAGTGTAGAAATTTTTCTTTTTCTTGCTATGTCTTGATGTACAATAGATGCCAACATCACCCTTCTTGTAGTGGCCTTATCCACTGATCGAGATCCTTTCCCAATGGAATCTAAACCCTTTTTAACATTTTGAACAATATCCTTGTGTGATCCCATGTGTTTCTTCTTATTTGATGCTAAATGGATACCCAACAATTGTAATGACTCTTTGAGCTCATCACGAAGAAGTAAATGTGATAACAATTGGGTTTTTTCAAGTGTATCAAGATGATTGAAATGATGATTGATCATTCCATTTATAGATTTAGTCATTGAACTCTTTCTCTTATTATAAGGTTGGTTGGCATAATATTTTAGTTTCTCCATATCCATTTCAAGTAAATGATCTAAATTTCTATGAGAAATTTGTTTCCCCACCTTCTCAGCTAGTTTTATATGCTCATCCATACCAGTAGGAGGAAGTGATCCTGACCCCTCTCCAACATACATTGTTTGAACTTGTGCCTCCTCCCTATCTTCAAGGACCGTGCATTCTTGAGTGGATTCATTTGATCCAATGTCTAGATTTGCTCGACTTGAGCATGAAAAATTCCTACTTCTTGAGCCCTTCCTACACATGTATCACAAAATATTTTGCAAACAAAAGTGAGAGATGATGTGAAATATAAGTGAAGTTTATGTATGCAAGAAAAAAAACTGATAAAACATGATGAGCTATAAGTGAGAGAGGTTTGTGCAAGTTTTATATGCTCATCCATACCAGTAGAAGGAAGTGATCTTGACCCCTCTCCAACAAGCATTGTTTGAACTTGGGTCTCCTCCCTAACTTCAAGGTCCATGTGTTCTTCAATGGATTCGTTTGATCCAATATCTAGATTTGGCTTGACTCCAGCTTGAGGAATCCCTAGAGCATAAAATATAAAAATAATTTTAGAAAATTGAAGTGATGAAAATAAAAAACCAAAGACACAAAACACAAATATTTAAATAAAAAGAATTGGCTTAAGGAATTGGAGTCAAGGATCATATAAACATAGCAACTTGCATGACCAAGATGACTTGAGGACATTTAAAGTATTTATAGTCATTCAAATGCAATGATGGTTAGGAACCTTCAAAGTAAAAGTCCTAAACACACACTTGAGAGTGAGAGAGAGAAGAAAAAAGCATATACCTTGTTTCTTTCTATAAAAATTTTCCAAGTTTTGATCACGCCTCTTTTGTTCTTCTTCTTTTGACAATTTTCGTTGAGACACATTTTTTCTTTTTCTTTGTTGTCCCATTTTCTTCTTCAACTTAAAGATGACTCTAAACAAGTCCTCTACAAACTTAGTTAAATTATCCTCCAAATTTTTCCTTGATTGATAAAAATGAAAAAATTTCGCGCTCCAATATTTGCCCCCTTGATAAATGTGCAAAAACTTCTCCAAAATTTACGCTCCAAGTGAATCAAAATTATTCAAGTGTACATGGAATAACTAGATCCTAGTTTAAATGAATCAAGTAGTAAACAAACAAGTTATTTCATTGTGAAGTTTGTTGTTATTTAATTCATAGGTAAGCACAACATATCTAGTAATTTTAGAATTTTGTTTAAGTGTCAAAAATGTATATATTAGAGGTATAATTTGAATTGAATTTTATTAATTATATTTGAATTGAATTTCAAGTTAGTTGTCAAAATGTATAATAGAGGTATAATTTGAATTAATTTTTCTTAATTATATTTGAATTGAATTTCAAGTTACTTGTCAAAACGTATAATAGCTCGATATAATTTGAATTGAATTTCAAGTTACTTGTCAAAAAGATTATATCTTGTTCTCAACTCAATGGTTCATGTTGCTTAAGTCATTTTTAAAAAAATATTTATTGTGATCAACATGAATGAACTTAATTATAAAGTGGCATTGATTTCCCTAAAATTCTACTAGAGATCAAATGTATATTGAATATAAGGAAATGTAAGTTGTAAGAGATCATAAAATAAGAAAACATTTATGTATATTGAATATTTAAAGCAAATGCATACACATATTATGTGTAAAAATGTTTAAACCATAAGTAAATGTATGTACATACATGTAAAGGGATTCAATACATATAAACATAACACATATTATAAGCAAAGAGGCATATTCATGTATATATCATATAAGAAAATATATGTACATATCATAAAAGAAAAATGTAAATTAAAGATCATCAAATGTCAAATACTAAAGATCAACAAATAAGAAAATGTATGTATAGCATATAAGCAAATGTAAGTTAGAGATCATCAAATATCAAATACTATTAAAGATCATCATATAATCAAATACATGTGGTAAAGATCAAAAATATAGAGTGCATGGGCTAATATGAATGTCTACTCCTAGACGAATGGCCATCTGAATGAGAAAAGTCTTGCTCTGATGGATGTGTTGAGCCCTACAAATAAAATTGTGTACAAGATGTGCTAAATACATATAATTTATATTAAATAAATTTTATGAAAGTTAATTTTAAATGAACTTGTATTTTTAAATATCAATCTAGATCTATGCATACATAAATATATTGCATGTACATATACACGTGTGATTATATAAAATGTAAAACTCACATGGCCACTAACAAAAGATTCATCCACAGAGTCACATTGATCATGCACATGATCTGGACCAAGGCTAGGAGTGATATGAGGTATGTCCACTTGTAACAATATATATACACATATATATCAATTTACATGAATATCTAGTTTAAGAAAAAATTAAAAATAATGAAAAAAGAATTGAAACATGCACATGCACACATACATGCACATCATCTGATATCAGATGACCTAAGTCCCCTGAAAAAGTCATCTCCACAATATCCACCATACAATCAAGAGACGAAACAACATCTGCATCCATCTGATCTATCCCGTGTCGTGCCATAAATGATGAATGTAGAGGACTATGAAGGTGAGATGGCATTGGTGATGATGAACTAGAACCAATCAACATATCAGTAAAACCCATAGTCTGTGCAGCTACTATATGAACTGTAGGTGGATCCTGATGTAGACTAGTGCTTAGCTAAGAGTGATGGGATCCTGGAACTAAACGATGTTTGTATATCAAATGCTCTCTAACATTCTCTATACCGATCCCATTTTCTAATGCAATGTGGGCATATGCCTCCAATAGGTCCTCAACCAAACAATGCAGAGTCATGCGTGACATATCTCTTATAAGTGCATCAAGCTGTGTAGGAGTATGGATGTCAGCCACTAAAAATGGATCCATGGTGGTCCATTGTGCTGAAAATGGTGTGGATTGAGAATGTTTGGACATCAAATACTGACCTACACAATCATTAAATATCCTAGTGGTGGCAGTCACAATGTCACCTACAGTGTCAATTGCTTCCTTTTGGAAAGCAATGACAACCTCATTTGCTATGGGGGCTAGAGTTGGGGTGAGAGCAAGAGACTTATCACCAACCAATACCCTAAACACTGGGGGTGGTCTATCTGCTTGACAATAGGTGGGCCTATCAACAATCCTACCACGCCCCTGACCAGCATATGGTGGAATGTCCAGGTAGTTAAGTTTGAGGCCCAAATGGACCTCAACATACAACTGTTGAACAAAATACAATGGAATCTGGTCATTGTTTGGGTATAGACCATGTGCTATGAGAAATCGTGGGTAGATCAATGAAGCCATAACATGATCAATAGATCTAGTGACCTGGTATCCCCTAACCTTACGCACATTTGGATAAAATGGAAAACAAGTGGCTTTTATCATTTCTTTGGTGACACTATCTTGTATTTGTTTAAGGGGAATGTCACCATGTACTTCTTCCCACGTGTGGGAAAGAATAGCAGTCACTCTATCTAAGGAATATGCACTAGTCCTCTCAAGTTCATCTTTTAGTTTCTCTAGACTATGCAATATTAACATGCATGGTTCACTATTTACCCCCCGGGTTTGCACCCTGTGCTAATGAATCTCTCAATTTTTTAATCTCATTATTAGTATTTGCAAACAAAGAATCTAGCATAGGTGGAACATGATCTGCCTTTTCCATGTTATATATATATATACAATACACCTAAAAAAATAATGAGACTTTGGTAAATAATATATCTAGATAAAGGGAATACAAATCTAAAATAGAACTTGTAATAATTCATCTACTCATAAATAATATTTTCATACCATTAACAATTTAAAAAGAATTGGAATACAACTATAATCTATAACATAGTATCCTTAAATGGTTCAAATTTTAAATGAAATGATGAAAGAAAGAATAAGAATACAAAGATTAGTATAAAATTATTTGAAAATAATTGGGGATAAAAATATTTAATCTAATAGTTGTTAACATAAATGAACTTCAATTATATAGCCAAGAACATCAAAAATTATAGATTGGAAAACAAAATAATAAAAATTATCATATTTTTATATGTATAAAGTTTAGATACCATCAAACTATTTAAACTTATAGATTGCATAAAGCTATAAATTGAATCGTTAAAACTAATTTATTAAGAATCAAATCTAATAAAGTTTGAATTCATTGCATACTTGTTATAAATATCTCACTAATCCAACCATACATATTATATATGTTAAAAATATTAGAAAAGTTATTAGTAAGTGCTAAAGCCAAAACAAGTTTTTTTTTTTATTTGGATCCATATTTTTTTTCCATTCTAGATCTCTTTCTAGCCATATTCTTATTGTAAGATCATAGCAAGGTAGTGCAATAGATTTAATCGCATCATTCCACAATTGTATCCACTTACCATTTTGATGAGGTCTAGGAACATCAACCAAAGGGATATTAGGCAAGCAAGGTGATCAATTTGATTGAGGTGGGAAGTGTTGAGCTTGAAGGATAGATTATTAGGTATGAGGAATAAGAAGTTTGAAAAGTTTAAAGAATTGGGAGGTGATATGTGAGATAGGTTTAATAGAATCTACTTAAATAAGGGTGTTTTGTGGAGAGGGGACAATGGAAAGAGAAATAACTAAGTTTTAATCTATCAATACAACTAAGTTTCCCTTAGTTCATGATCTCTTTAGTTAGTCCAAGTGAACTAGTGATGAGTATAAGAATATTTTTTGTCTAAAATGGGATCTAAACCCCTCATGGTATTTCTAGTTAGGATGTAGGAATTCAATTACTTTTTAGAGAGTTTATGAGAACTAAACTAACTTGTATCTTGGATTTTTCCACCATATCATATCATATTGTTTGTCTAAAACTTACAATTATGAAATATTCTTATGACATTTAAGAGCATGACTATAAAGTATTTATAGTAAAGTTTTGACTGGTCAACATTATGAAAAATTATAAGAAATCTTTTAAGAAATAGCAACTGTGTCAAGGAAAAATATGTGGACATTTACAAGAACCTTTTTTTTAAGCAAAAGTGGGAGACCACTTATAATTTTATTTATATATAATATTTTACATATAGCTGGTTCAGGCGAACATACTAGCGGGAAAGAACCAACAAGAAAACACCTAGTTGCAGTCCGAGTAATTTTTTTTACAAAATATCAAAAAGACCGGTGAGGTCCTAGTAAAAATGACCAATTGTCTAATTACAACATGTTACAAAAGCACATTGGTTGAATACATCAGTACAAAATCATCAATCTCCTCCATGGAAATGACAGATCTGTATCTGTTTAGAACTTGGTAGAGATGCACGAAGAAGTGTCATGCATTGTGGATAATAACATGGCTTGGAATATGTGAATATAGGTCTCTTCTTATGAAACAAAACCTTCTTTAAATAATTAACATTAGAAATTAATATAGTTTGGTGAGCATATTGTATAATCACACTAGAAACCAACAATGGAAGATTGAGAGTCTCAACTAAGAATTCCACCAAGTATAGATAACATTCATAGTAGAAGCCGATAACAAAAGACCAAATTTCATAAATAAAGTTCATGTGTTATATATCATGCCTTTGAGGGGTCCACAAGTACCATGAACCTTTTGAAATCCTTCTCCATCTAAATGCATCAATTCCAAGACCATTGGGAGGTGGGTATACAATATGAACCAAGTATTAATTTCTAATGTTAATTATTAAAAGAAGATGAAGGTCCTTATTTACCCTTAAATGGAATTTAAATTGTATATTTTAATGTTCAATATAATGAAATGTTTAAAAAATGAAAGTGACAATAATATTGAAAATAAAAATGTTAAACATGAATGTGAAAATATTGTAAAATTTGATGGAACACCTATTGATAAGAGTAGCATCATAGAAGAAGAAGAAGAAATACATCAACAATTTCTTGACTAATATGGATATGAACCCTATGACATTGAAATTACACTCAATAATTGACTTGTTGATAACAATGATTAAATTGATAGCTCACATGAACCAATGAAACTCAATGTGTCTCCAAATTACATAAGAAGAGAGAACCTTTGTGAAGAAGAAAAAGAAATTCAAAATCCATCTTTTTGTAATGAGTTTGTTAAAATTTTAAAAAATTAAAGAACCCCAAAATGGTTTGAAATTTATGAGCATAATAGAAATTCTTTAAGGCAAGAGGTCATCACAAACCATTTGGTTGTGTGCTTCAAAAATTTTCAATGAATGGTTTTCCAATAAGACATTAACCAAAAAAATCCAATTTTTAATACAATTACTAAAGATGTACAAAATGAGACCTTTACTAAATAAATTTCAAAGATTCATGTAAACAAAAAGTTTGATCAAAATAATATTGTTGTTAAAGTTTTTTTTAATACATTCAATTCTATTGTAAATAATAGGAAGGAAAAAGATAAAAGAGTTGCTCATAGAGTAATAACATCATTAGTAAGAAATTAAAAAAATAAAAAGGATCAATTATTAAGGTAAACTTGTTTTGAATTAATCCTAAATCATAAAACATTATCAAAAGTACTATCAATAAGATCATGATTAAAAATTCACTTTTATATAAATGTAGGTGTTTTGGAGAACAAAGCTATAGTATGAATAAGTGATTGACATCGATGGTTATAAATTTCAAGGTGGGGACATTCAATATAATTCATAATTAGGTGTTATAATATTAAATGCTTTCATTGTTTAGTTAGTTTTAATCAATGTTGTATGATTTATTAAACATTTTTTTAATATTTAAATGTAGGTGTTTTGGGGAGTAGCAGTGATAGATCTAGCTCATTGAGAAAGGATATAGGTAGAGAGGAGGAGTGACCTTGACAAGGATTGAGACATGGATCACCTCAGGGTGGTAGATATGAGTGGAACATATCCATAGAGAAGGATAGGCTAAGAGGATATATATAGGAGAAAAATACCTTAGGGGCACCTTTTTAGTTGTGTGTATGCTCTACAGAGTGGATTTACTCATGAGTGCTTTGATGTATTTGAAGACACATTTGTATGAGAACATATATAATATGATATGGGAACTATTAGTTGTGTTGATCATGGGTGTGATATTTTATGTGTATGTTGATGATGTGCATGATATATAGTTATATTTCCTATATTTGGATGCTCATAGGTATGGATGTTCATGAATCTTATGTGTATTTCTAATGGTGGAATGTGGAAGGATAAATATGGCTATTAAAAACTTTACCATTATCTTGACAACTAATTATGGCTATATGATTATCTTATTGTAATGAACCTAAATTAATTCAATAGATATTAGTGAAGTTGAATTAGGAAGCATGGATTGTGCTTTATTATACACGTTTTATGTTTAAAAATATGGGTCTAATTTTTGTGATATTGAAAGTTAGTTAAATTTCTTCAATAGTATATCGAAGGAATAGGAATATATTAGTGGTAGTAGTGTAGGATAAAAAGGAGAATGTATAAAGAGGGGAAGGTCTAGAAAGGTAATGACATGTTAATGGAAGGAGAAGTTACACTATAAGGTTAGATTTTCATAGGATAAGGAGGAATGGTATGAAGAACATATCTATATAGGATAGTGCTAGTAGTAACGATGGTGTTAACATATATAAAAGGATGGGAGATAAGAAAAATACTAGTGGAGAGAAAGGCAGTAGGACATGGGTGGTGGATCCCATGGAAGTGGTAACTATAGTATGGTAGGAGGAATCATTATAAGAGGATGAAGGGTAGATGGATGCATAGAGGGTACAACATTATTAAAATCCATTAGAGTGGTAATATTATGAATAGTATTAATTCCCTAAGGATAGCCACCTAATAAATTATATAAATTACTAGCCAATGACTGAAGATATTTAGGGTGGAGAGGTGCATCAATACGTAATTATCAATTTAGAAAAATATCTTGTTTAGCAACATATGTATCTAAATCATAGTCTTGATCATTACTTTTCATCTTCTTTAATGTGGCTATTTATATGGTTGTCATTAGCTATTATATCAAAAAATGATTCAATCGCCATTTTATTTCCTAGCCATATTAGAGTTAAGATGAAAACTCCATAAAACAAGATTTTAAAGGATATTAATTTAACTAGATAAAAGATCAAGGAAAATAAGTTCTCAAACATGCAATATACCCCAATTTCTTAGACAATGCATATTTCCTAATAATGTGTGCAACTAAAAACTAATAACATGTAATGAATGGATGTAGGTGATAATAATTAAATAATCCTAATTGAACTAGGGCTGTCCCTTTTATATATTTAAGAAGTTGTAAGAGCATTGTATGAAATTGTAAGATGGGAATTACTTATGAAATGTTATATGACACATAAGAGAATACAAAAGGGGGGTTACACTAGAATACTTATTAGAATTACGAAAATCATCAAGATCATCTTAAATAATGTGTTTGAATATGTCAAAAATGGAGTGTCGGTTATGAGGAGGAGGATTTGAATTTTTTTGACAAGATGTAAAGCATTTGCTAAATACATCCTATAAACCAAGTCAAGGAATATGGTGTTGGAATTTGTGCCAAATTTGGTGCCATTTTTAGGTCATTATTTTGGCTCATGGCTTTGGTAAACCACACTTGGTTTATGGTTTAAATTTTTCCTATTTATGGGTGCTTGAGATGGAGAAAGCATAATGATTTTATAGGTATCATCATGCTACTAGAAATTACTCCATATGAATCACATGTTGATGATACTACTATAAGGGTATGCACATGAATATTTTATTGTAAATGATATTATTATCAAATAATATAATTGGTTCATGTTTTTGGTTGTGGGATTTTTCTTCCAAGAGGATTTTCCCATGTACATAATTATGTTATAAATTTATAATTTATACATTTTTCTTGTAACTAAAATTAAATCTATTTTGCATATTTATCTCTTGATAGGTTAATATGGGAAGTGTTTCCACACCTCAAATTCC
This sequence comes from Sequoia sempervirens, assembly GCA_007258455.2. Lineage (NCBI taxonomy): Eukaryota > Viridiplantae > Streptophyta > Pinopsida > Cupressales > Cupressaceae > Sequoia > Sequoia sempervirens. Next base: position 72,451 of record VDFB02360868.1, on the reverse strand, counting down.
TTTTAAAATACTATCCAAGTCTTAATTAGTTTACATCCTCTATCTTATTGTGCAATACCTATAGGTACCACCAAAAATGTGTAGAGATGGACATTTTTAATGTTACAAATGATACAATTTGTGGTTCTATTTGAACTCCATAACTTTATATTGTTTGTTTCCATATGCTATTAAGTTCTTATATATGTTTCACTTGGTCTTTCCATTTAGGAGCAGGCTATCCATAGCTTTGATTGCTGAAATGGAAAGGCATATTTAATTTACACATAGGACATAAAAATGTATGCAAAATGGGGAAGAAAATCCAATTTGAACTCAACAAATTTGAAAATGTTTTAAAAATTTTCAAACAAATCCAATTTGAATTCAACAAATTTGAAAAAAATTGCATCTAGGGTTTCAAAATTTAACAAATAAATGCATTTTGAACTATAAAAAATTTGAATTTCGAATACCTGGTGCGTGAAATGCAAGTCGAGTTGATGAAGTTTGGAGAGACGAAGTTGAGTTTACATTCACTGGAAAGAAGAAGTCAGTTTGCTCGCTGTCATGGGCTCAGTTTGTAGCACACACTAGGAAAGCAACTGGTAAATTTACAAAGTGAAAATGACAATCAAAATGTGAATATTTTTTTTTGGTCATATTTAAAGGGGTTCAATTGAACCCATTTAAATATGATTTTTTTAATTTAGGGTTTAGTGGTTTGGTCGAACCCATAATGAGGTTCGGTCAAACCATTGGGTTCAACCAAACCCCTTGAGTTTGGGGAAAAGGAAAATGTCAAAATTTCCTTCCTCATGTAAATTGTAAACCACTATTTTGAAGCCACCCTTCACTAAAGAAATAATTAAACCTTAGGTAGGAGAATAAAATATAATTAATGAAAATTAATTAAGTTAAATATTTGATTAATTTAGAAGAGAGGTGGAATAATTAATTAAATAATATAATATTTATTTAATTTAAGAGGTAAAGTGGGATAATTAATTAAATACCGCATTTAATTAATTATAGGATAAAGATGGAATAAGTAATTAAATACTATAATATTTAATTAATTATGGGGTAATGGTAGGATTAATTAAATTTAAAATTTTAATGAATTTAAAGTGTAATGTCAGAATTGGGGTGTCTACATTTTCCCCTCTTTGATGCAACATCTGAAGTGATGTTGTGTTAAAGAATTTTAAAGTTTTCTCCAATAGGGTAAATGAAATAGGAGGTGATGCCTTGTCAAGAGATCGACTAGAAAAAAATTAAAAAATGATGTTTTGGTGTGATATCAAAAAAGGTGGGTTTAGAAGAGAAGAACTCACATTAAGGTATATAAGAATGAAAAGGAAGAGGGTGATATGTCTAGAAATATGTGGCATTGGAAGAAATAGGGAATTTGTACATGCCTTGGAATAAATAGGGTTAAAGAGGCATATAAATAGGCCTTGGGGGGCCCAAAGGCATCATTTTCACTTTTCCAATTGAGAGAAGAAGAGTGTCATAGAATGAGAGATAATACTTGTTCCTTAGCATTTTCATCGTGTGGAGAAAGTTCAAGAGTACCAATGAGCAATGAATGTAGGAGATTTAGTAAGTTCTCTAAGATAGGGATTTCAAGGTAGTTAGAGGGTAATAAATGTAGGTAGATTAGGCTAGGAAGTGGGGAAAAATAGAGTTGTGGTTTTATCAAACTATGCTTGTGCACATGATTGTGGTGTTTTTATTTTATGAAGTTGTTCTTGTGCCTTAAACAATGCTTGCAGAGCAAAATGATACCCATGTCCAATAAATTGACACCTTTGGGGGGAAATCATCCTTGTGCTAGGTACTACACCTACACTCAAGGGTTCAACAGTTGTGTTAGATAACTCCAAACTTGTGCTAAAGTAGTGCTTGCATTTCATAAGTGTGTTCCTTTGAAGTTAAAGTGTGCACTTGCATGAGATGTAATGCTTGTGTAGGTCAGGTGTGTGCTTGTGCTGAAAATGACACTTGCATAGGTAAAGGATGTTCCTAGATTCTACGTGTTTAAAATTTCATTGATGATGATAGGGGGATGACAAAGATAAGTTAATTCCATATTATGATCTAAAAGAATAATAAGTTTCAGTGCTGATCTAAAATGTATTGTATTATCAATTATCATCTTGTTTAGAAATCCATGCCTTTTGATTATATGTTTCATGACAAAATCCATTAATACCTTTCTAGTTTCCTTTATGGTGGGGATGAATTCAATCCATTTGGTAAAATAATTAGTTTCTAGAAGAATCCACTTCAATCCCCCGATTGATCTTTCAATGATTTCACCAATGAAATTAATTCCCCATTGTTGGAAAGGGGCTTCTAAAATCATGTGTCTTAAAAGAAAATATTTTCAATATTTTAACTTACCATAAAATATCTTGCATACATCATAGTTGCTCACTATATTCTTTTCATTATAAAATATAGTTGGTCACTAATAACCTACCCTAAGCACTCTTTAACCAATTATTTTAATAAACTACACACCACAACTTCTATTTTTCATCTCTATTAATATATTAGGAGCCTTATCTTCATTTGATAATTTTAGGAGAATACCATCCATGTTCTTCCAAAATAACTCACCATTATGATAAAATTATGTTGGAAAATGTGCCTCAAGCTTACTGACATGAAACTCCTATAAGGGAAAATTCGGTGAGACCCTTTGAATGTCTTACCAACTAGCAACTATGTTATAAACTTCTTAAGTGCTCAGATCACTAAGACTTTGATTCTGTCTTGCCGATGGGAGTCATCGGCAAGACATACCTATCACTATCATCGGGGAGACATCTTGCCGACAAGTTGGTTCCTTTTGGATATCGGGGAGACTCTTGGTGATGAGTGGCATCGGGGAGAGGCATGAACCATTAGAGTGATTCATTCTGAAAGAGTCTGTCTTGTTGATGGTCTTACACAAGAATGTCTTTGGGGTGACATGAAGGCTCAATAAGAGTCTAACCGACAGTATGACCTCTTGTCGATAGACTAGTCAAAGTAATATGAACTATCGTGTATGCCTTTGGTATAATCTCCTACCAATGACCGTTGGTCTCATCGACAGACAGGTGCTTTCAGTGAGAACTCTTGTTGGTGGGTTTCCTCTCGCCGACGGGTATAAACATTAGTATGATATAAAGGTTTTGTAAGACTCGTAGTGACAATGATGGTCTTGTCGATGGTTCTGCAGTGGACATCGGTGAGATGTTCTGCCAATAGAGTGAGTCTAGGTGATGGTCTTGAACTTGATATGACTCTTGTCGATGGTAGTAACTCTTGCCGATAATGAAAGTTGTGCATTGTGGCATTAGGGAGACACGGCCTAGTGTCTCACCAACATGCAATACAGTTGAATCTTGTTTGACCGAATGACTATCCTATGCAGTTTTTTTTCAACTAATCAGAGAAGCAGAATATGAACCATTGGTAGTTAGACTGTTGGGACCATTCTTGTGAGGGAGATGAACAAACTGTGAGAGAATGGATTACTCTCTGGAAATGGCGGATGACGAAAAATAGTGTGTGATATCAGAGTGTTGCTCGATTGAACATGAATTGATCTGAGTGAATTCATTGTATGTTTTCTGAGAGATATTTTGTACAAGATTGATCAGTGAATGTTGCTACTGTAAATTGACATTAGAAAGTGAACTTTGTACTTTGTATGTAATTTTGTTTACTGTAATACAAAGAGGCTTTTCTTGGTGTGGTGGGTTTTTTCCCGTAAGGGTTTTCCCACGTAAATCTGGTGTCCAATTGTTTATGTGTTCATTTCTCTTTTCTGTTAATTCTTTTCATGTGTATCTTATTGAACTATAATTAAAAAAATTAAAGTTCTATCCACATTCTTCCTTGAGGTTTTGGCATTAGGAGAGTTTGTTCTGCACCTAAGCTTTCCTTACAAATGGTATCAGAGCCTGGACAGTTGTGTTATCCTTGTCGGTATGTTGGATTTTTTGTGTCAATTTTGTTCAATGGGAGTTTTGTAGAAGTTTGGTAATTCAAATTACAGATTAAGATGGAAAGCACATCAGGAAAGATTGAAATTGAGAAATTCAATGGCAGCAATTTTGAGTTGTGGAAACTTAAAATGGAAGATTTGTTAGTTGACCGTGATCTTTGGGTTGTTGTGTTTGGAATGAAACCTATAGGAATGAAGCAAGAGGATTGGGACCTCACAGATCGAAAATCAAAATGGTTGATAAGGATCTGTTTAGCAGACTTTGTCCTTCTAAATGTCCATGAAGAAAAGCCTGCATCTTCTTTGTGGAAAAGTCTGGAAGCTATTTATCAGGGAAAGTCCTTGGTGAATAAGTTGTTCTTGAGAAAGAAGTTGTACTCTTTAAAAATGTAGGAAGGATCATCTATTGCTGATCATTTGAATGCTTTCAACATGTTGATTGCTTTGTTAGCATCTGTGGGTGTGAAGATTGATGAAGAAGATCATTGTATGCTATTGTTATGTTCTTTGTTAGATTCTTGGGATCACTTGGTGATGGCTATTGGGAGTATGACATCCACTTTTAAGATGGAAGATGTTGTTGCTTCTTTTTTATCAGAAGAGATGAGAAGAAAATCTTCTGAGATGGCAAAGGAGGATTTTTCTATTAGAGCGAGATCGAAAGAAAAAGGAAAGAAGGACAAGAAGTCCAAATTGAAATCAGAAGGGAGATCAAAGTCTACTGGCAAGAAGTCCAAGGTGAAGTGCTAGAATTGTGAGCAACCTGGTCATGTCTGAAAGGATTGCAAAGAGGAGAAAAATAAGAAGAAGAAGAAGAATTCTGAAAATGATTCTTCTCAGAGTGATGTAGACGCTTTCATTGCAGCCTTGGCAACTTAGGTGTCAGATGATGTTTGGATGATTGATTCTGGAGCATCTTTCCACATGACAACTCATAGAGACTGGTTCACTAAGTATGAAAAATATGATGGTGGAAGGGTGTATTTGGCAAGTGACTCATCTCTGCAAATTGTTGGCCGTGGAAGAGTCAAAATTTAGTTCCTTGATGGAAGAGTAAAGGGAATCAATCATGTAATGCATATACCAGGTCTAGCTCAAAATTTACTTTATGTTAGTAAGCTGAACGATGTTGGAGTTCAAGTCTCATTCTCTAGAAATGACTACAAAATGGCTAGGGGTGCTTGTATTGGTACCTTGTATAAGTTAGATGCACTTGTTGTGCAATGCAATAGTGTCTCTGCGAAGTCACATAAGGCTACTCATGGAGAAAAGAAGGAAAAAGTTCCTGATAGTGCAAACTCTATGGAAGTTAAACTTCCAGTCAAAAATACTATGCTCTAGCATCATACACTAGGCCAGATTGGAGAAAAAGGTTTAAAAACCTAGTTGAAGGGCTTGAAGATTGTAACCTCAAATTTGAGTTTTGTGAACATTGTATATATAGTAAAAAACACTATGTTTTATTTTACTCCAGTCCTCACAAATCTTCTAGTTTACTTGATTACATACATTCTAATTTTTTGGTCTATTAAATGTTCCTTTTTTGTCTAAATCAAGATATTATGTATCATTTATTGATGATTATTCAAGAAGGGCATTTGTTTATTTTTTGAAAAGTAAATTAGAAGTGTTCAATCATTTTAAGGAATTTAAAAACCTTGTGGAAAATCAGACTAGAAGAAAAATAAAATGTTTAAGGAGTAACAATGGTGGTGAGTTTTGTTCTGATGAGTTTGAAAGGTACTGTAAAGATCATGGAATTAAAAGACATAAAAATACACCTTACACTCCATAGCAAAATGGAGTTGCTGAAAGGTTCAACAGAACAGTGATGGAAAGAGCACGAAATATGTTGAGCAATGCTGGCTTGGAGGAGAAGTTCTAGGCTGAGGCAGTTGCAACAACATGTTACTTAATAAATTGTTCTCCTAATTCTGCTCTTGTTGAGAAAAACACCTTTGGAAGCATGGTCTGGAAGGAAGCCTTCTCTGAGACATATTTGCGTCTTTGGCTATGAGGCATATGCATATGTGCCAAATGAAAAAAATGTCTAAATTGGAAAACAAGGACATTAAATGTATTTTTATTGGCTATAGTGTTGGCATAAAAGGATACAAGCTTTGGAATCCTGATACAGAGAAGGTTTTGTACATCATAAGTGTTATTTTTTTGTGAGCTGAAGCCTTCTACTTTCGATTTGCAGTTAGAGACAAAATCAAAAAATAAAAAGGATGTAGTTGAAATTCCTCCGACAGCAGATAAAGAGAAATTCAAAATTCAAAATGTATCTAAAACTGAGGAGAGCTCAAATAGTTATGAGAGTTTTGAAGAAGAACAACAACCTTAGCCTCAGCCTGTGAGGAGGTCAACACGTGAAAGAAAGCAACCTGATAGGTATGGGTTTTCTTTGTTAGATACTACTTGTGCCTATGCTTTAATTTCTAACACTAATGAGCCTAGGACTATGAAAGAGGCATTTAGAATGCCTGATTCAAACTCTTGGTTGGAAGCCATAAATGAAGAAATGGCATCATTAGAAAAGAATGATACTTGGAGTTTGGTGCCCTTGCCTGAAGGCAGAAAAGTTGTTGGCTGCAAATGGGTATTTAAAAAGAAAATAGGTCTGGATGGCAATGTGGAAAGTATAAGGTGAGGTTGGTTGCAAAGGGGTTTTCCCAGGTAGAGGGAATTGATTATGGAGAATTTTTTTCTCCTATAGCTACGTTGACGTCTATCAGATTTCCTTTATCACTTGCAGCAGCATATGACTTAGAGATTGAACAGATGGATGTGAAGACAACATTTCTTCATGGTGACCTTGAAGAAGAAATTTATATGTCCCAGCCAAAGCACTTTGTGGAAAAAGGTAAAGAAAATTTGGTTTGCAAGTTGAAAAAATCTCTGTATGGATTAAAACAATCCCATAGAATGTGATACCAGAAGTTTGACACTTTTGTTTTGTCATTGGGATTTGTAAGATCAAAATCTAATCATTGTGTATACTTCAAAGCTAAAAGTGATCTTGTTCTTATTATTGCTCTCTATGTTGATGATATGTTGTTCATAGGCAATAGTAAGTTAATGATTTCTGATCTAAAATCTCAGTTGTCTGCAAAGTTCGAAATGAAAGATCTTAGTCCAACCAGGTATATTCTAGGAATGGAAATAACTAGTGACAGGAAGAGTAGAAAACTTTGGCTCAGTCAAAGTAAGTATATTAATACTGTTCTAGAGATATTTTATATGACTGATTGCAAGCAGCTAGTTGTTTTAGTTTTGCAAGGAATGAAGCTATCTATTGAAGATTGTCCAAAATATCCTAGTGAGATGGAGGATATGACTAGAGTGCCTTATGCTAGTGCAGTTGGTAGTTTAATGTATGCAATGGTCTATACAAGGCCAGACATTGCCCAAGCAGTGGGAGTACTTAGTCATTTTATGGAAAATATTGGAAGGACACATTGGGATGCTATGAAAAGAGTATTCAAATATCTGAAGGGCACTTCAGAATATGCTTTGTGTTACCATGGAAATTTGGTTGAATCACAGAGGACTCTCAGAATTTGAGGCTATGTGGATTCTAATTGGGCAGGGGACATTGACAGTAGAAGATCCACCAATGGATATATTTTCATGATGAATGGTGGTGTATTTAGTTGGATGAGTAAGCGGCAGGCTGTGGTCGCTTTGTCCACTATAGAGGCATAATACATGGCAGCAACACATGCCTATAAAAAAGAAATCTAGTTAAAACATTTTTGTTCTAATATTGGGTTTGATGCAGGGAAAATTACAATTTACTGTGATAGTCAGAGTGCTATTTTTTTGGCGAAGAATCCTACTTTCCATGCCAGGACAAAACATATTGATGTGTAGTATCATTTTTTTTGAGATATGGTGGAGGATGGAAAGGTTTCTTTAGAAAAAGTGGATACTTTGAAAAATGTTGCAGATGCATTGACAAAACCAGTAAGCATAGACAAGTATAGGTGGTGTGCTAGTTCGATGGGCCTTAGTGCCCATGAATTTCAATAGTTTTGTTGTGCTCTAGAGGTGTCAGTAAGATCTTCGTCAAGTGGGAGATTGTTGGAAAATGTGCCTCAAGCTTACTGACATGAAACTCCTGTAAGGGAAAAGTTGGTGAGACCCTCTAAATGTCTTACTGACTAGCAGTTGTGTTCTAAACTTCTGAAGTACTTAGATCACCGAGACTTTGATTCTATCTTGCCAACAAGAGTCATCGGCAAGACATACCTATCACTGTCATCTGGGAGACCTCTTTCCAACTGGTTGGTTCCTTTTGGATATAGGGGAGACTCTTGGCAACAAGTGGCATTGGGGAGAGGCATGAACCATCAGAGTGATTCATTCTGACAGAGTGTGTCTTGCCAACAGTCTTACACAAGAATTTCTTCGGGGTGACATGAAGGCTCGATAAGAGTCTAACTGATGGTATGACCTCTTGCTGATAGACTGGTCAGAGTAATATGAACTATCAGGTATGCCTTCGGTATGATCTCTTGCCGATGACTGTTGGTCTCACCGACAGACATGTGCTTTTGGTGAGAACTCTTTCCGATGGTTTTCCTCTCACCGATGAGTATAAACATCGGTATGACGGGTAAACCCACAATAGTGGGTTACAATTTTTTGAATGAAGAAAAATTAGAAATGGTCATAAAAATTTTTAAAATGGTTTACCCCTTCGAATGAAGGGGGTTCGAATGAACCACCCCCCTTCTAATGAACCCCCCTCCCTTCTACTAAACCCCCTTTCGCACCATATAATGGGGGTTCGAATGAACCCCCCTTCTAATGAACCCCTTTTTTTCACCTTCCCCTCCACTATTTCAAAATTTATGCATTTTTTTTACTATCGAAGCTTGGGAAGGAGGTGCAAATGGAGTCAACTTGATAAACCAAGTTGGATGATTGTAGTGATCGAAATATTCTTTCCAACAACTATAAATTTAATATATTTTGTTTTTATTTTATATTTTATTTTTTAATTTTACTGTACATAGGTTTTTCACCAAATGCCAAGTTCAATGAAAAATCATTGTGAAAAAATAGTAAATTTGAGGGAAAAAAATTTGAAAAATATATACCCAATAGGTACTGATGTCCTTGTTCTAACAAAAAAAGAAAAAATGAATTTCAATACATACCGAAAAAGTTATGCGAGCCAAAGTGCACCTATGTCTAAATTATAAATGTTTTGATTTCAAAACTTAAGTAAAAGAAAAATATTCAACAAAATGCTATGAAACAAAATGAAAGAACTAGATACTTGTGTTACCAACCTAAATTCAAAAGAATTAGAATTTTATCCTTTGTAGAAAAAAAGTTATGTGAGCCGAAGTACACACCACTTTTTAAAAATGTTGTTTACTATTAAAAACTACTTATCAAAGGAGACGCAAAAAAATTACAATTTAATTTCAATTTAAAAATATATATATATATATTTAAAATCTACAAAAAAAATCTGACAAATCACTAGTTTACATCATTTTCAAATTCCTAATAGTTTACCTACTATAAGTGTCAGAAAGTAAAGTTTTCTTTGAAAATGTTGATTTCAATGTCAAGTTTGGCCAAAAAGTGTAACCCATTATTGTGGGATGACCCTGACATAAAGGTTTTGTAAGACTCATAGCGATAGTGACGGTCTTGCCGATGGTTCTGCAGTGGACATTGGTGAGATGTTTTTCCGATAGAGTGAGTCTAGGAAATGGTCTTGAAGTCGATATGACTCTTGCCGATGGTAGTAACTCTTTCTGATAACGATAGTCGAGCATTGTGGCATTGGGGAGACATGGCCTAGTGTCTCATTGACATGCGATACAGTTGAATCTTGTTTGACTGAATGACTATCCTACATGGTTTTTTTCGAGCAATCAAAGAAGCGAAATATGAACCGTTGGTAGTTAGACTGTTGGGATCGTTCCTATGAGGGAGATGAATAGACTGTGAGAGAATGGATTACTCTCTGACAATGGCGGATGACGAAAAATAGTGTGTGATATTGGAGTGTTGCTCGATTTAACATGAATTGATCTGAGTGAATTCATTATATTTTTTTTTAGAGCTATTCTGTACAAGATTGATCAGTGAATGTTTCTGCTGTAAATTGATATCAAAAAGTGAAGTCTATACTCTGTATGTAATTTTGTTTACTGTAATACAAAGAGGTTTTTCTTGTTGTGGTGGGTTTTTTCCTGTAAGGGTTTTCCCATGTAAATCTGGTGTCCAATTGTTTATGTGTTCATTTCTCTTTTCTGTTAATTCTTTTCATGTGTATCTTATTGAAATGTAATTGCAAAATTTAAAGTTCTATCTGCATTCTTCCCTAAGGTTTTGGCATTAGGAGAGTTTGTTCCGCACCGAACCTTTCCTTACAAATTCTTGATTGTATGAAGTTTTAAGGTTCTTTTATGATTATTAATCAAACCATTTGGACAGTTCATGCAACACACAATATATTATATCTTTTTACCATGATAATTTTTTTAGATTGAAATTATTCATGGAAACCTCTTCTGCCACACTATTTACCTCAATAACTTCTAGATTGAACTAAGCCATGATCTTGCAAGTCCTCTCCCTATAACTAATTTAGTCACTTGCATATCAATGCTAAATTCTTTATATTTTTTTATCCATCTACATCTTCAACTAGTGACTTATGGTTGGGTGAAAATATATTTCATGGTAGCATGAGGGACATAGGCAACAATCTTGGCCCCAAACAAGTAAGGCCTAAAGTTCTTAATTTTCTTAACTAATACATATGCTTTTATTTTCATTGTAGCATAATTTATTTTTAAAACTTGAAGATACTTCTTGAAAAATTAAATAGGTTACTCATCTCCAACTTCATCATTCAAAATAGCAACAACTATATGAAAATATGTAAAAGAAACTCACTAAAAAGGCTTGGAAAAATCTAGTGATATTAACATAGGGGCATGTTTAGTTACTTCTTTAATACTCTACAAGGCTTCAGTAGGAAACTCCTTACTCTTGGATATTTTTTATCCCTTTAGCATCTTCAAAATGAATTTATTCTTTTCAACAAAATTTGGGATAATCCTTCTAATAATATTAGTTTGATTAAAAAATGATTGCATGAACCTTTAATGGTTTTTGGCTAAGAATTTTTTTAAATTGTATCTATCATTTTTGGATTAATCTTTATCCTTGATTTGGATAATATATAACCAAAAAAAAAAAAATCATTTTGTAACCCTGAACTTACACTTTTTTGAATTTAAATGAATTCCAAATACTAAAGCCCTATCAAATGCATACAATTCTCTTCCTTTTTTGAAAATGATTTAAGGTCGTCTTGATAGGTCACCATAATGGTAATAGTAAATAATCAATTAAATGATAATAGGATGATAATTAATGATGATTAATAGATAATTAGTGACTATTAGAGTAATTATTTTAGTGTATACACTAGTCACTTGGGATTCGACACATTTATAAATTAACCAAAATATGTTCCTTATGAGAGATGATATTATACCTTAATGTTGAAGATGTGTACAATTAATTCATCATAGTCCAAAAGTTTATGCTTTTGGAGTGCTTATTGTCTTAGGAGCATAATCGACTCATAATCCTATTTTGGTCATTTTTGAGTGGCTCATGCATGACCCTAAGATAGATTGACCTCTAATGCATGAATCTAATTTGGAAGGTGATGGACTTATGAAATTAGATTCGATACAATCATGGGTTTTTTTGATAATCAATGAAGGTGGTATTTAGAATTTTTTTGGGGGAAGTTGCATGATTACAAAGCTCATGTTAGCCTAGGTCAAACCCCTTTCAAACCTAAAAGACATGGCCTTGAGTAAATGATGGAAGACATCATTTGTAAACTTGTAGATGGCCTATGTGATTTTGATGCAAGTTATGATTTTGTTCTAAGTTCCAAATTGAAATATTCCTAGAATGAATGGACTTCTTTTTTCTTTAGATGTTCTCTTGATTTTTCATACGAATCAACTACACAAATAAATGTCTTCAAATAACAAGATATAGCAATAACTCATTTAAATATGTAGCAATTCATTTCACAAAAAGTGAAAAGGGGTGAGAAATTTAGAATTAGGGGTCAATACTATACTAGTTGTGATCAATTGTGAGGCATAAGATTGACATAGTGTTTGGACTTGAAGACCTTGAGGTAGGGAATGAATGTATAGAAATAGGTAAGTTTAGATGTATGGATATATGTGTAAATGAATGCAGAAAAGATAAACATAAGAATATGATTGAAAGCCAAAATTAACCTTAAAATATACAACTTATCAATATGTAATCATATTAAGTCTTTCCATCGAAATAAATGTCGAATTTATTTGGGTGGTGAAGAAGCTCTTTATTTTTCCAGAAAGGCATTTATTTGGGTGGTGAAGAAGTTCTTTATTTTCACATAGCCTGTCATTCCATATTCAGACATTATTGCTTCAATATATACGTAATTATTATCTTACGATTTCAATTCAAACGCATTTGAATTTCAGTATTTGTTCCTGTTCCCTATTATAGCACTCTTTTGTAGGTAGTACTCATCCCAGGATAGCCTCGATAGAATATTAACAAAATTTAAAAATCTAATCAAATTCTTCAAATATGGACTAAGAGTAATTTTAAATTCTTTTAGATTCCAATTAATAATATCTTATATGTTTTTATAAAAACTTTTGATGGGTTCCTGCTTGTTTTCTTTGGCTGCAATGGTTTTTAAGGAAATTTCCCTGCTTGATGATGGTTTCTGCTCTTGTAATGATATGGTGGTAGATTTGAATGCTATATATGTTTCTTCAATTTTTTTCAATGGAGATCATATATGTTGTTGATAAGGGGTTTCTACTTGCATTTATATCTACTTTGCACCCTTTCAAATGAGACTCTCTATATATTGGAAAATATGTTCGTAAAGATGTGTCGGTGGTGGGATTGAAGGTGCATGATGCATTGGATAGAAAGATTTGCATCCTTGATGTGAATGTGGGTGTTGCTATGTTGCTACCTCAGCCAACCCCTTCTTATACTTATGTGGAGGTAGTGTCCATTAAACCCTCTACAAATACCTTTCATCCTTAGAAAAATAGTCACGTTTCTTTATGATACTACTATTTTGTGGTGATTATTTTGGTGATGGAGAAGTTGTGTTATCTATTGGTGGCTAGATGCGGGGTTTGCACCCTCTCTCAATCCATCCTTGATTTCCCTTGAAAGAGTTTATTGACACAATTCTTGATTGGATGAGATTGTCTTATCAACCCTTACATTTTATATGCAAATCGATTAATTAGATTATTGACAATGATATGGGTCACTTCTTGAAGGTGGACTCTACTTTGGAATTCACTCATACCTCCTTTGAACATATTTTTGTGGACATTGATCTATCAAGGCTTTACAAAGTGAGGTTGTTTTATAGGTGAATTATTGCCCTTGCTCTTAGGTTGTTGATAATGGCTCTAGGAAAATTCATCACCAGCAATTCACCGATGGAAAATTCACCGCGGGCAATTCACCGCAATGAAAAATTCACCGATGGAAAATTCATCGCCAGCAATTCACCGAGGAAAAATTCACCGCTTTGGCGGTGAATTTTCCATCTATGAATTGCTGGCGGTGAATTTGTTATATGTCGTTGATAATGATGGAATCCATTCCTAATGTAGAAATTATTATCTTATTGGCTACTTGGATTTATATTTTCCATGTGGTATCAAAAATCCATCCTCTTTAACTTGGTGGAAAAATGCTCTTCTCCACATTCTTACCATGTTTCCAAAGAGTTTAATTACTAATTTGGGAAGTTAGACCCATAAACATCCACTACAACTCTTGTACTCTCTAACCTAGTGGGGCCCCTTTGGCTCATGATCTAGTAGCTCAATAATCTGAACTCATCTATATAACAAACAGGGTAAACCCACAATATTGGTTTACAATTTTGTTGAGGAAGGAAATTTGTAAACACGCTCCAAAGAAAAAGAATTGGGTTTTAAGGGGTTCACTTGAAGGTGGGGTGGGTTCAAATGAACCCAAAAGGGGTTTGCTCAAACCCCCTTTGAGTGAACCCCTTTGTGATGTCATCTATTTTGACACATTTTTTTAAGGAAATCAAAGGGAAAAAATGGAAAACAAGGGGGTTTGAGTGAAACCCCCATTTTTCCCTTCCCCCTCTCCTCTAGCATTTTCTTGCAAAATTTTTCCTTTCTGAGCTCAGGTTGAGGATGAAAATGGAGGAAACTTCACAGATCCAACTGGATAATGGTAGTCCTTGGAACGAGCTATCCATCAAATATAATTTTAATATATTTTGGTCTTATGATGTTTTTTTTTTAGTTTAATTAAACATAGGTTTTTCACCAAAAATCAAGCTCTTTGTTCTGCACATGTGGAAAAATAGTAGATTATCAAAAAAAAGTTGAAAAATATGCTTGTGCTAGGTATTGATTTCCTTGATCCAACAAAAAAAACAATTTCGATACATACAAAAAAGGTTATGTTGTATACAGTTCGCTTATGTCTAAATTGTAATTGGTTTGAATTCAAAACTTAAGAAAAAAATATTCAATAAAAAACTATGAAACCAAATGAACATGCTAGATATCATGATTAGAGGCATTATTATTCTATGTAGCATCAACCAATTTAATTAGGCTTTGTGTAAGCAGTGAGTATTTATTGTAGGGAATAAAGGCTGGTTTTCAACATAAACATCTCTAAATTCTTAGAACTAAAAGTGTAGAATTTGACTCTAAATACTCTAAGAAACCTTCATAACAAACAAACATATAAAAGAAAACTTTTTTTTTAATTGATGCAAAATAAATCTTGAACTAGGAATTCCCTTGTATCACCAAATAACTTAAAAGAAGCTAGCATCTCTAAAAAGATATGTGAAGCTACAACACCATGAATTTTTCCATCTTGATGACAATTCCTTTGTATTGATTTTTAAAGGGAAATGAAAAATCTAAACTAGAACTTGAAGTAATTTCTCCTAGAATTTTAAACAATTACATTATAAGTAATGCTCAAGAATTTAAGACAATATTTTACATCATGATGCTACTTAAAACATAAATACAGTATCCAAAAATATTCAAGATTTTTGATAATTTAAGTTTTAAATTTTTATGAATTCAAAAAAATTGAAAAAAAACTAATATCTATTGTTGATATATCTTAAATAAATTGAAATTTAAAATAACAATAAAAAAATTACCACCACCAAAATACAAAATGATTTATAGATGTAAATGCAAACTTTTAGTTTAAATATGTATTTTTTCAATGATATTTTAGATCACACTCCTTAACAATACATCACGGCTTAAAAATGAGTACGTAAAGTAACCAACGAAAATATGTTTTTCTCTCAATGACTTGACTTTGTTAATGATATGAAAATGATCATCACCAGTTGAAGAAATCTGTGCAAAATAGAGACGCGTTAGCAGTCAAATTGTTTAAATTGTAAGCAATGCCACTCTTTTTTATGTGACTAACAACTGATAAGTGAGGGGCACTGAATTCTGCTGACGCGCTTTCTCATCTCCCATTGAATTTTAAGAGAGAAAATAGAATTATTCAATAGTATAAGGACTTTTACTCAATTGAAATCCAGATTTGACTGTTGTTCAGTAAAGCCAAAGTATACAGGTAACGACTCTCTATGGGCACAAATTTTTCATGTCGGTGATGTTGATCACTTCAGTATTTATCTGAAATTAAATTTTATGAATAGATAATTTATTTACTAAGAGTATATATATATATATTTGTATCAAGGGGGGGTTTAATTTAATAATATGTATATATAAAAATATATTAATTTAATGAATAAATTTTAGGTAATGGAATAATATTTGTTTTTGAAATATTATAAGAATGAGAATTGTAAGAATGCATTTTAGCAAGATAAAAAAAATTCAGTTCATTTATTCATTATGTTTGATGTACATGGAATAATCTCTTAAACAAATAGGTCTCATCACATTTTCTCTTATACTCTATGTCAAAACATCAAATCCTTCACTTTTATTTGTTATGATAATATAATTTTTGTTGGTAGTGGATGGAGATAACACAACATAATATAAACACATGAAACACAATATTTTACCAAACTCTCTTTTGTGCTACAACACTTCAACTCTTCATAAATTCATTGATTACAACCTTTACATATACTTAGAAGGCTACAACATTAAACTCACTCTCAATCACTTGATCATCTCAACACTTTGATGCTACACCTTGATGATACATCTTGATACCTTGATACCACACCTTGATGATGAAATCACTACAAATGCCTCAATATATAGAGGTCTTTGAGATTACAAAGATCATTCTAGAATTTAGGCTGACTTTCCACATTAGATAAACCATTTAATAAATATTTAATGTTTTCATCTCTTCATCCTTATCTCTTATCTATTCTAGAAGAACAAATACTAATGAGAGGGGTTGGTTTGAAGCCTGAATCACAGGATAAAAATAATAGCACCAAATTGAATAAACTGAGAAGAACTATGCACAATCTGTGTATCAGAGCTCATAGCATGTGGATATTGTGGATAACTGAAGAGCTTTCAGGCATTCTCACAAGAGATCTAAGGGAGGATGATTCTTTATCCATGACAACTCCTTTGAAGGCCTATATTCTCATTTGCATTTCATATTTTGTTTGTTGTGGCTTATGGAGTTGGTTTCATTTCCATGATTCATCTAATCACTAATCTCTTCTTGTAGTTTTCATAAGATTTCTTCTAGTTCTAATTTAAGTCATCATGGTTTATATCTGGATATATTAATAACTGAATGGGAATAAAGCATCTAGAGTAAAGAGCTACATTTGATTCTTTTAGTCACTTCAAACTCTTTATTGCCCAATAAATGGAAAAGACTAAAATGTGCCCTTTCAACCCTTCCAGTCCATATTAATCATGGAGATGTAATCTGTAAGTATGCAAAAAAGTATCAAAGGGGAGCCAAAAAGTTAGAGATTTTCATAGGGCCTATGAATCAGCTCTTGTTGTTTTTATATGAAAATACTGTTGTTTGTTTTCTATTTATAATATCTATTGGCATCATTTGGGAACTCCTATTTTTGGGAATTTAGTAAGAGTTCTCAAACAAAGTAGGATGACATCTACTATACTACTGAACTATTGTTCCACTGCACTGTAAATGTTAAACCCCTACCATCCCTGCACTTCTTTCATTACACTCTACATGGTTGATATAAGTAGAGCCACTTTTCACTTTATTATTGTTCATCCTTTTTCTTTACGTGCTACTCTATTTTTTACACTCAACTTCAAAAGTGATTTGCATCCCCCCTCAGAAAGTGGAAGCTAATTTTAAGAGTTCAAATTCTAAAATTTGTATAGACAACTCAATCTACATGTCCCTTAATATCATTTTTATAGATAAAAGTAAGTTCTCTTGTGAACTATGCAATTTGATGGTGGCAACTTCAAAAATAAAAGATCACTTTTAACATCTCATAATAGAAAAGAAAAGAATAAACATACCTGGATTCCAAGTTCTCTATATATAAATCCTTAACTTCTGTAACACAAGATGGATATGATTTTCCATAATTAGCCTAAAAAAGAACATAATCATTGTTAGTCAACAAGCAACTATGGATCATATGGCCTAACCACGTACAGATTTGAAAAGTAAAATTAACTGAAACTGTGGACAGTGATTTACCAGAAGATTTTTGCACAAATCATGTTAGATGCGGAAAAATGGCCAGAGGTTGCAATCCAAAATCAGCGACGCACTTTACTCTCCATTCCATTTGAAAATAAGGCGGGCTACCTTGAAAATAAGGTTTTGACTCACTGCTCCATTTTTGGTGGGCTACATTGTAAATAAGGTCTTCAAGAAGGTTTTAGAGTATGTTTCTTCAAATGAGAATTGCTTATAAAAAAAAAATTGGTTCTTTTTCCTCTTAAATTATTTGGTTGCTTATTCTTATCTTTTGTTTTTCAAGGTTTTTAGGTTTTAGTTTTTGAGGTTCTCTTATGGTTTTCGTTATTTTTTATAATTTGGTGGTTTTATGTCAATTTAGAAGAAACTTTGGTGTTCATATGATGACACCACAAAACAAAATATTTATTCCACAAAAACATTTATTAGTAATTTTATTTGTAATTGTACACACCTAAATTTGGACACTTACATTTGTCCAATTTTGTCCCTTTTCATCTAAATATCCTCTTATTTGCATTAATTAAGTAATATCACTATTATTTAACTAATACCTTTAATTCATCTAAACCCCTAAGGTATTTAGTTAAATAATTAAATACATTACCCCTTTTCCTGTCTTCAAGGAATTAAATAAATAATCCATTTATTTAATTCCCTTTATCTCTCAGCCACTCACCTAGAATCCTAACCCATTTCTTAACCCCATCATTACGGATGTGCACATTCCTAATCCATGATTAGAATGTGTCACATCCTCCAACTTTTGCAAGTTGGCTCCTAACCTTCATTAGCCACTAATTGTCTTCTAATAATTGATTAGCTAGCCTAATCAGTACCTTGGTCAACTCTCTCATCTCCCAAGAAATATTAAATTCCTTTTATTATCCCCATACCTTTCCTAATAAAATTTTTAATTCCATTTTATCCCTCCAAGACTCTCCTCACTTGTCACATCACTCACATGTGGACAAGTAATTACCTTTTTGGAACCTTCTCTTATCCACTAGACATTCCCTAAGCATGTGAATTTTAAATTCACTTTTATTCCCCCAAAACCTCTCTCATTCCCATGCACATTAAAAAGGAATTTTTAATTCCTTTAGTCAACTCTTCATTTCAACCCTTGATCTTACTTGCCCTCTTTCAATCTCCACCATCCATTTGATCTCCCTAGGTTAAATGGCTAACACTTAGCCATTTTGCAACAACACACATTAGGCATTCTCATTCAACAACTTTTAAGCTAACACACTCATTTTCATAATCAAACTCTCATACAACTTTCAAGTTCACACACTTGCATCCTCCATTATTGATCATCTTCAAGCTTTCATCACACTCAGTTCTTGCATCTATCCAAACACATCTCTCATTTGAATCTCCATCAAATCCTCATCATTTTGCATCCTCTTGCATCACATTTCCCATCCAAGGAGCACACATTTCAAGCTGCATCAAGGGCCAACCAAGGAACAACACAAGTGAAAGATATACTTTTTGTTTTATCTTTTCTCTTATTTGTGTTCAACATAGCCCAATCTTGAGGTGGTCTTCTATTGTTTTATCTTGCATTTCTTAGTTAGTTTTGTACATTTAGGATAGAAAAACACTTGCACACATTTTTGGCACATCTGGTGGGACCCACAAATGAGTCTCTTTTTTTCTTTCACATTTTCTATTTTTTTAGTTTTTTGCAATTTTAGGTGACATAGAGGGGTGACCACGTCCTAACAAGGGTGACCCCACCCTAGGAGGGGTGATCTTGCCCTTAGAGGGGTGACCTCAACCTATAGAGGGATGACCCTGACCTATAGAGGGGCAACCTCAACCTGACATAGACACCTATCTGGGACAAAATAGTCAATTTCACTCTTTGTTTTAGCAGAGGGGCGATCTTGACCTAAAAGGGGTGACCATGACCAGAGGAAGGGGTGACCCCGACCTAATAGGGGTGACCCTGCCCAAACAACACTATTTTGAGGTAAAAAAATAGTGTTTTAAATCATTTTTTAAGCTTGTTTTCATCGTTCTTGTTAGTACTGACCCTCTAACACGTCTTGTTGGTGGTTGTGATCAATTTTACTAAAATTTGTGTAGCTATATCATGCTTAACGAAGACCAAAAATAAAACTTCTAACATGTTTGTTGAAGGATGAATAGGAAAAGGCTTTTAGTTAGATCATTTTGCTTTCATTTTTGTACTAATTAGGCACATAGTCTAAGTAGAAGGGAGTCAATAAACTTTGTTTTCTTTTCTTGTAAGTAAGCTATTGACATATCCAATCCTCTTGCACCATTTGGCAATCCTAGGTGATGAGAAATTGTAAGCTTACTTAAGTCCTTTGTGTTACCCAAGGGGGCATTATATATTTCAAGCTTTCCCCTTGTACTTTGTGTGAGCTTGGGGAGTAGCCAAAAATAGTTAGCATTCTCTTCTTAGTGAGACCTACTTAGGGATTTCACCACCCCAAGGGACGATCCCAACCATGTGTATCGGCAAGGTATATAAACGAGGGAGAGGCAAAGCTATACCCCAATCCAGTCACGTCATGTGTAATAGAGTGTTGAAGCTAGGGTGATACCTAGATAGATGTGAAGAGTTGGTCTGATCCTTCAATATCTCGCTAGGGTTCTTGAACCATGTTTGTGACGGGTTGGTGTTCACACTTTGTGCCTCACATACCAAGTGTATATCGAGGACTCCCTAGATCACCTTTGTTTAGCCTAGTTAGAGGACCATGCTAGCCATACCTTTCACACTAATCATAGGATCATGCTGCTTGAACTATCCTTTTTGTGTTAAACTAGTGAATTTGTGCTCAATCAAGTCATCCATACCTTTTGTTTGTTGTTTGCATTGTTTTCTATCCTTTTCCATAGTCATTTTTTCTAAGTCAAGTTTAGTTATGTCAAGAGGGGAAACCTTGACCTCAAGAGGGGTGACCTCGACCTCAAGATGGGAAACCCTACCCTTTGTCTAACACATTTCCCAGTCAGTTTGAATCAAAAATTTTCATCTTCCACTTAGAGGGGTGACCCTGACATTAGTAGAGGTGATCCTGACCTAAAAGGAGTGATCCCAACCTAAAAGGGGTGACCCTGACCTAAAAGGGGAAATCTCGACCTAAAAGGGATGACCACAAACAAATAGGCTTTTGCATCCTAAATGGTCGGTTCTATCTCCCGTTTAGTCATTCCACCAGTTCTATTACCTGTTCTACACATTTGAGAGTTTGTTCCCTCATTTTGTGCGCTCATTTGTCCGTTTAGGGAGTTCATTCACTGTTTAGGGAACTTGTTTTGTCATTTGGGGAACCCATTTCATCATCCAGAGAAGTCATTTTATCATCTGGGGAACTCATGTCATTGTGGAGGGATCTCATTTTTCCAATCAAGGAATCTGTTCCATTATCTAATGAGTCTATTTTAGTGCTTATCAAATTCGTTTGCCCCTTTTGATAGCTCGTTTCTAATTTAAACAAATCCAGAAACTAGTCAAGCGACCCCACCCTAGGAGAGATGACCCCGACCTATAGAGGGGTGACCAATTCCACCAATAGGTGTCCCTAACCCTAGAACAAGTGATTTTGCTTATCATTTCAGCCATTTTGCTAGTCGTTCTCAGTCATTTTTTATCGTTCTTGCTCGTTCTCTGGAAGAGGTGACTAGGCCCTATCTAGGAGTGACTAGGACCTATCCAAGGGTGGTCCTGACCTCAGATAGGCATCCTTGACCCTAAAATGAGTGTTTTTACTTTTTTTTCAACTGTTTTGTTAGTCATTCTGTCATTTTCTGTCATTCTTGCCCATTCTTTAGAATAGGTGACCTTGCCCTTAAGTTGGGTGACCTCACCCTCTAGTTAGCAATTTTTCCCCTTGGATGGGTAATTTAACTCCAAAAAAGGTCAATCCCGTCTTCCATCCAAGTTGTCTTGTCAACCATTTTTTGTCATCTTCCATCGTTTTCACCCATTTTCAGTGAAAAGGCATCTACCACCTTTTTGAGCAAGTTTTCTATCAGTTTGGGTGAATTTTCTCCCTAAATAACTAATCTTGTCTCCCCATTCATCCCTTCCAAGCATTCATTTCCTTGTTCTGAGAGTTAGTCTCATCATCTTGAGCATCCATTCATCCCTTCTAAGCATTCATAGCTTCTGTGTATTCGTCTCCTCATTTTGAGTATTTGTCCACCCATTCTGTGAGTCTGTCTACCCATTTCAAGGGTCTACCTAACTATTCTGAGAGTCAAAATGCTAAATGGGTGACTAGGACTAGTGCATAGGCAATCACACCCTAGCTATAGGTGACCACACCCTAGGAATAGGTGACCCTGCCCTCCAGTCTAGTTCCATCTTCCATTCACCAGTAACATTCATTTTGGTCCATCTACAAGTCATTTGTTCATCATCTGAATCAAATAGACACATCTTAAAATGACTCTAGGTTACATATCCATCATCGTTTTCTTGATTTGAATCCCCTAAACCTTGTTTTAGAGGTTGTTATTCGAATTGACCTAGGTGTCTGAATTTGATCATCATCCTACACATCAATCATCCTCTTCGGCCTAATCAATCCACCTCCATCTCGAGGTAGATTCAATGTCATCAGTCATCCTCCTCATCCCAATCAATATCTTTCCATCTCAAGCTGGATTCAATGTCGTAATCATCTATCTATCTATTAATCCGATCAACCAATGTCTAAGTCACTTAGGGTGAACTCTAAATGTGGTTTAGAATCCCTTTCATCATCCTATCTAATCTATCATCTCATCAATTGATCCTATCCAATCTAATCCTATCGCATTGTCCAAACATGTGAATCTAAGCTTCAATCCAATCCCAAACTAAGCTTAATCTAAATCCCAATTTAAGCTTTAGATCCTCTAGATCCATTCCTCCATCTTCTTCCAATCCATCCTGTGTATCCTTTAATCACCTTTTCTTTCCTTCTAATCATCCATTCCCATACCTTCAATCTATATCCATTATGAATCCTTGCCCTCCACCAGCACAGTAAAAAATAGTAGTCAAGGGGAATCCTAATTACGTTGACGACGATAACAAAAGCGTTGTTGACCAAGAGGTATATGAAATAGATCCCCTTGATGCTATCATTGCTAACAAGATTTCCCTAACTGCTTTCCAAAACCCAATCACCCCTCCAAGTTTTCCTGTCACGTCTAACAATGCCCCTTATGCTAACTTTGACAAGGGATATCCATTTTCTCCCACATCCACATATCCATCATATCCTTCCTCTACATCATTTTCTTATCCAACATCCACATCCTCTTATCCTAATCTACCTTCCCAATCTTCCCATCCTAATCTTCCCATCCTAATCTACCATCCCAATACTCCTATTACAATCCCCCATCCATGTACCCCTAAGCTAATCCTCCTTACCAGTTTTCCTATCATAATCCTACATCCACATCTTTTTATCCTAATCCACCATCTATGTCCTTCTATCTTAGTTCACCATCCCAATCTCCCCATCTTAATCCACCATCCCAATATTCCTATCTTAATCCCTCATCTATTTCCTCCAACATCAACCCACTGTCCATGTCCTATCCTAGCTCACTATCATGATATTCTTACCTTAACCATCCATCTAATCCCAAGCCCCCCACTAATCCTAATCCTTCACCTCCTCTTAGTCTTTCACCCAATTCCATTCCTCTATCTAATCCTAGTCCACCATCCATAATCTAAATCCTCCACCAATCCCTAATCATAGTCCTTTACCCATCCATACTCCATCTACTCTCACCGCACCATCTAAGCCTAGAGTATGCACGATCCTCACTCCAGAAGTTCTCCAAGGACTCATAAAAAAGAAGCCATTCCAAACTCCACACCTTGAAGTCACGGAACCATTCCATCATAATCCATCATCCACAGTCACTAGTGATGAGACCCTTCTCTGTACCACACCTATCATTGATGATACCACCCATATCACCATCAAATCCAATGAAACCATCACACCTACTGAATCCATGAACCCCCATCTATTCCATGAATTCATTAATCCTCAAAGATCTCCCAAAGGAGTCCCTCCAACTTTATCATGATGAATGTTGGTTTTCAAAGATCCTTCTCCATCAAGCATACCATTTTTCCCAAGAATAAAAAATCCATGGATGAATGTTCAAGATTAAACTATCCCAGGCAAAGCTTAGGCCTTCTTTAGCAAGGTATTTTGACCCATCCAACCCAAGCACTCCTATATACGAGGCTCAGCATCAACACCCATGAAACTCCCACATGTTTTCCACCTCTACTAAAAGAAAAAGTGTGGGGATCCTTCATCACTTCACTAGATCAATTTTGGCCATCCCTAGCCATCGTATTAATAAGGACATTCCATATTCTGAGATTGCCCATATGGCATAGATCCCTTCGTCCACCATCTTGTTAATCAACCAATCTTTGGTGTTTCTCCATACCACCTTATCTCCATTGGAAATACTTTGGCTTAGATTCCGGTCACATCTCCCTTGTGGTAGTACTTTTTCCCCAATACCTCCCCTATACCCAATCATGAAAATGATATTTTCATCAATCCCTTGTTGGAACAAAAAGGAATATACCAACAAAGTCCCCACCACATCATCGCAAAATCAATTTCAAACCCAAATCAAGTGTGGAGGTCATTGCACTGTCTCACTCAAAGTCATGAAAAAGCCTTTTGATGCTCAATGATCACTATAAACACAAGATGAATCAATAGTCCTTTTTAATGGACATGTTTAAGAAAACAAAAATAAAGTTTCACTTGTTCTTTTTAAATCCACAAAGAAAAATGTGAGATCGTTTCAGAGCACCAAATGACAAATAATAAACACTTTGTTCAATTGTTAATCCATGAAACAAAATCTAGTAAGTTGTGATCCTAAAGTTTTTTTTAACCTTTGCAAGAAGAAATTGAAAGGTTCTTTTTAATCCCAAATGAAAATTAGTGTCCTAAAGAAGAAGTGCTAACAATTTCTTAACCAAGTGTTAAGCAAACACTAAAATGTTTAAAAACACTTTGATTTGATGAAACATCCCCATCATGCTTCTCCTTCCTTCAATTTTGATTTCCAACCTACAAGGTAGAAAAACTAGTCGGATTCTAGAAAATATAGAAATTAGGAAGCAAAAAACATAAGACAAATTAATCATAAATCAAAATCATGTGCTAAAATTAAATTTTCCCTTTTTACTATCTCCCAGCATCGCAACTCGCAACTGCGTTGCAATTTGATTTCCCAGCGGTGCCCTCACAGAACTGCTTACTAGTCAGCATTGCTGAAATGAAACATCCATAACACCATCCAAAGTTGCTCATCCAAAAGCTAATCATGCAGATCCTCCATCTCTTAACTCTATTTTGGGTCCTTATGTCCCAAAATTCACTATCTCATCTGCCCCATTATCCCCACAT
>VDFB02360868.1:0-47151 GCA_007258455.2 Sequoia sempervirens | reverse complement strand
TATATATATATATTTGTATCAAGGTTGGGGGGGTTTAATTTAATAATATGTATATATAAAAACATATTAATTTAGACTTTCGAATGAATAAATTTTAGGTAATGGAATAATATTTGTTTTTGAAATATTATAAGAATGAGAATTGTAAGAATGCATTTTAGCAAGATAAAAAAAATTCAGTTCATTTATTCATTATGTTTGATGTACATGGAATAATCTCTTAAACAAATAGGTCTCATCACATTTTCTCTTATACTCTATGTCAAAACATCAAATCCTTCACTTTTATTTGTTATGATAATATAATTTTTGTTGGTAGTGGATGGAGATAACACAACATAATATAAACACATGAAACACAATATTTTACCAAACTCTCTTTTGTGCTACAACACTTCAACTTTTCATAAATTCATTGATTACAACCTTTACATATACTTAGAAGGCTACAACATTAAACTCACTCTCAATCACTTGATCATCTCAACACTTTGATGCTACACCTTGATGATACATCTTGATACCTTGATACCACACCTTGATGATGAAATCACTACAAATGCCTCAATATATAGAGGTCTTTGAGATTACAAAGATCATTCTAGAATTTAGGCTGACTTTCCACATTAGATAAACCATTTAATAAATATTTAATGTTTTCATCTCTTCATCCTTATCTCTTATCTATTCTAGAAGACAAATACTAATGAGAGGGGTTGGTTTGAAGCCTGAATCACAGGATAAAAATAATAGCACCAAATTGAATAAACTAAGAAGAACTATGCACAATCTGTGTATCAGAGCTCATAGCATGTGGATATTGTGGATAACTGAAGAGCTTTCAGGCATTCTCACAAGAGATCTAAGGGAGGATGATTCTTTATCCATGAAAACTCCTTTGAAGGCCTATATTCTCATTTGCATTTCATATTTTGTTTGTTGTGGCTTATGGAGTTGGTTTCATTTCCATGATTTATCTAATCACTAATCTCTTCTTGTAGTTTTCAGAAGATTTCTTCTAGTTCTAATTTAAGTCATCATGGTTTATATCTGGATATATTGATAACTGAATGGGAATAAAGCATCTAGAGTAAAGAGCTACATTTGATTCTTTTAGTCACTTCAAACTCTTTATTTCCCAATAAATGGAAAAGACTAAAATGTGCCCTTTCAACCCTTCCAGTCCATATTAATCATGGAGATGTAATCTATAAGTATGCAAAAAAATATCAAAGGGGAGCCAAAAAGTTAGAGATTTTCATATGGCCTATGAATCAGCTCTTGTTGTTTTTATATGAAAATACTGTTGTTTGTTTTCTATTTATAATATCTATTGGCATCATTTGGGAACTCCTATTTTTGGGAATTTAGTAAGAGTTCTCAAACAAAGTAGGATGACATCTACTATACAAATGAACTATTGTTCCACTGCACTATAAATGTTAAACCCCTACCATCCCTGCACTTCTTTCATTACTCTCTACATGGTTGATATAAGTAGAGCCACTTTTCACTTTATTATTGTTCATCCTTTTTCTTTACATGCTACTCTATTTTTTACACTCAACTTCAAAAGTGATTTGCATCCCCCCTCAGAGAGTGGAAGCTTATTTTAAGAGTTCAAATTCTAAGATTTGTATAGACAACTCAATCTACATGTCCCTTAATATCATTTTTATAGATAAAAGTAAGTTCTCTTGTGAACTATGCAATTTGATGGTGGCAACTTTGAAAATAAAAAATCACTTTTAACATCTCATAATAGAAAAGAAAAGAATAAACATACTTGGATTCCAAGTTCTCTATATATAAATCCTTAACTTCTATAACACAAGATGGATATGATTTTCCATAATTAGCCTAAAAAAGAACATAATCATTGTTAGTCAACAAGCAACTATGGATCATATGGCCTAGCCACATACAGATTTGAAAAGTAAAATTAACTGAAACTGTGGACAGTGATTTACCAGAAGATTTTTGCACAAATCATGTTAGATGCGGAAAAATGGCTAGAGGTTGCAATCCAAAATCAGTGACGCACTTTACTTCTCCATTTTGGTGGCTACCTTGAAAATAAGGTTTCGATTCACTACTCCATTTTGGCGAGATACCTTGAAAATAAGGTTTTGACTCACTGCTCCATTTTGGTGGGCTACATTGTAAATAAGGTCTTCAAGAAGGTTTTAGAGTATGTTTCTTCAAATGAGAATTGCTTATAAAAAAAAAATTGGTTCTTTTTCCTCTTAAATTATTTGGTTGCTTATTCTTATCTTTTGTTTTTCAAGGTTTTTAGGTTTTAGTTTTTGAGGTTCTCTTATGGTTTTCGTTATTTTTTATAATTTGGTGGTTTTATGTCAATTTAGAAGAAACTTTGGTGTTCATATGATGACACCACAAAACAAAATATTTATTCCACAAAAACATTTATTAGTAATTTTATTTGTAATTGTACACACCTAAATTTGGACACTTACATTTGTCCAATTTTGTCCCTTTTCATCTAAATATCCTCTTATTTGCATTAATTAAGTAATATCACTATTATTTAACTAATACCTTTAATTCATCTAAACCCCTAAGGTATTTAGTTAAATAATTAAATACATTACCCCTTTTCCTATCTTCAAGGAATTAAATAAGTAATCCATTTATTTAATTCCCTTTATCTCTCAGCCACTCACCTAGAATCCTAACCCATTTCTTAACCCCATCATTACGGATGTGCACATTCCTAATCCATGATTAGAATGTGTCACATCCTCCAACTTTTGCAAGTTGGCTCCTAACCTTCATTAGCCACTAATTGTCTTCTAATAATTGATTAGCTAGCCTAATCAGTACCTTGGTCAACTCTCTCATCTCCCAAGAAATATTAAATTCCTTTTATTATCCCCATACCTTTCCTAATAAAATTTTTAATTCCATTTTATCCCTCCAAGACTCTCCTCACTTGTCACATCACTCACATGTGGACAAGTAATTACCTTTTTGGAACCTTCTCTTATCCACTAGACATTCCCTAAGCATGTGAATTTTAAATTCACTTTTATTCCCCCAAAAACCTCTCTCATTCCCATGCACATTAAAAAGGAATTTTTAATTCCTTTAGTCAACTCTTCATTTCAACGCTTGATCTTACTTGCCCTGTTTCAATCTCCACCATCCATTTGATCTCCCTAGGTTAAATGGCTAACACTTAGCCATTTTGCAACAACACACATTAGGCATTCTCATTCAACAACTTTTAAGCTAACACACTCATTTTCATAATCAAACTCTCATACAACTTTCAAGTTCACACACTTGCATCCTCCATTATTGTTCATCTTCAAGCTTTCATCACACTCAGTTCTTGCATCTATCCAAACACCCACATCTCTCATTTGAATATCCATCAAATCCTCATCATTTTGCATCCTCTTGCATCACATTTCCCATCCAAGGAGCACACATTTCAAGTTGCATCAAGGACCAACCAAGGAACAACACAAGTGAAAGATATACTTCTTGTTTTATCTTTTCTCTTATTTGTGTTCAACATAGCCCAATATTGAGGTGGTCTTCTATTGTTTTATCTTGCATTTCTTAGTTAGTTTTGCACATTTAGGATAGAAAAACACTTGCACACATTTTTGGCACATTTGGTGGGACCCACAAATGAGTCCCTTTTTTGCTTTCAAATTTGCTATTTTTTTAGTTTTTGCAAGTTCAGGTGACATAGAGGGGTGACCACGCCCTAACAAGGGTGACCCCACCCTAGGAGGGGTGATCTTGCCCTTAGAGGGGCAACCTCAACCTACAGAGGGGCGACCCTGACCTATAGAGGGGCGACCTCAACCTGACATAGACACCTATCTAGGAAAAAATAGTCAATTTCACTCTTTGTTTTAGCAGAGGGGCGACCTTGACCTAAAAGGGGTGACCATGACCAGAGGAAGGGGTGACCCCGACCTAATAGGGGTGACCCTGCCCAAACAACACTATTTTGAGGTAAAAAAATAGCATTTTAAATCATTTTTCAAGCTTGTTTTCTATCGTTCTTGTTAGTACTAACCCCCTAACAGATCTTGTTGGTGGTTGTGATCAATTTTACTAAAATTTGTGCAGCTATATCATGCTTAACGAAGACCAAAAATCAAACTTCTAACATGTTTTTTGAAGGATGAATAGGAAAAGGCTTTTAGTTAGATCATTTTGCTTTCATTTTTGTACTAATTAGGCACATAGTCTAAGTAGGAGGGTGTCAATAAACTTTGTTTTCTTTTCTTGTAAGTAAGCTATTGACATATCCAATCCTCTTGTGCCATTTGGCAATCCTGGGTGATGAGAAATTGTAAGCTTACTTAAGTCCTTTGTGTTACCCAAGGGGGCATTATATCGTTCAAGCTTTCCCCTTGTACTTCGTGTGAGCTTGGGGAGTAGCCAAAAATAGTTAGCATTCTCTTCTTAGTGGGACCTGCTTAGGGATTTCACCACCCCAAGGGACGATCCCAACTATATGTATCAACGAGGTATATAAACAGGGGAGAGGGAAAGCTATACCCCAATCCAATCACGTTGTGTCTAATAGAGTGTTGAAGCTAGGGTGATACCTAGATAGACGTGAAGAGTTAGTCTGAGCCTTCAATATGTTGCTAGGGTTCTTGAATCATGTTTGTGACAGGCTGGTGTTCACACTTTGTGCCTCACATACCAAGCCTATATCGAGGACTCCCTAGATCACCTTTGTTTAGCCTAGTTAGAGGACCATGCTGGCCATACCTTTCACACTAATCATAGGATCATGCTGCTTGAACTATCCTTTTTGTGTTAAACTAGTGAATTTGTGCTCAATCAAGTCATCCATACCTTTTGCTTGTTGTTTGCGTTGTTTTCTATCCTTTTCCATAGTCATTTTTTCTAAGTCAACTTCAGTTATGTCAAGAGGGGAAACCTTGACCTCAAGAGGGGTGACCTCGACCTCAACATGGGCAACCCTGCCCTTTGTCTAACACATTTCCCAGTTAGTTTGAATCAAAATTGTTCATCTTCCACTTAGAGGGGTGACCCTGACATTAGTAGAGGTGATCTTGACCTAAAAGGAGTGATCCCAACCTAAAAGGGGTGACCCTGACCTAAAAGGGGTAATCTCAACCTAAAAGGGACGGCCACAAACAAACAGGCTTTTGCATCCTAAATGGTCAGTTCTATCTCCTGTTTAGTCATTCCAACAGTTCTATTACCTGTTCTACACATTTGAGAGTTCATTCCCTCATTTTGTGCACCCATTTGTCCATTTAGGGAGCTCATTCACTGTTCAGGGAACTTGTTTTGGCATTTGGGGAACCCATTTTATCATCCAGAGAAGTCATTTTATCATCTGGGGAACTCATGTCATTGTGGAGGGATCTCATTTTTCCAATCAGGGAATCTGTTCCATCATCTAGTGAGTCTGTTTTAGAGCTTATCAAGTTCTTTTTCCCATTTTGATAGCTCATTTCTAATTTAAACAAATCCAGAAACTAGTCAAGCGACCCCACCCTGGGAAGGATGACCATGACCTTTAGAGGGGTGACCAATTCCACCAATAGGTGTCCCTGGCCCTAGTACGAGTGATTTTGCTTATTGTTTCAGCCATTTTGCTAATTGTTCTCAGTCATTTTTTATCATTCTTGCTCGTTCT
Organism: Sequoia sempervirens; assembly: GCA_007258455.2. NCBI lineage: Eukaryota > Viridiplantae > Streptophyta > Pinopsida > Cupressales > Cupressaceae > Sequoia > Sequoia sempervirens. The sequence goes on along the minus strand of VDFB02360868.1, from coordinate 41,486 downwards.
CTGGAAGAGGTGACTAGGCCCTATCTAGGAGTGACTAGGACCTATCCAAGGGTGGTCCTGACCTTAGATAGGCATCCTTGACCCTAAAATGAGTGTTTTTGCTTTTTTTTCAACCATTTTGTCAGTCATTCTATGTCATTTTTTGTCATTCTTGCCCATTCTTTAGAATAGGTGACCTTTCCCTTAAGTTGGGTGACCTCACCCTCTAGTTAGTAGTTTTTCCCCTTGGATGGGTAATTTAACTCCAAAAAAGGTCAATCCCATCTTCCATCCAAGTTGTCTTGTCAACCATTTTTTTTCATTTTCCATCATTTTCACCCATTTTCAGTGAATAGGCATCTACCACCTTTTTGAGCAAGTTTTCTATTAGTTTGGGTGAATTTTCTCCCTAAAAAACTAATCTTGTCTCCCCATTCATCCCTTCCAAGCATTCATTTCCTTGTTCTAAGAGTTAGTCTCATCATCTCGAGCATCCATTCATCCCTTCTAAGCATTCATTTCCTCATTTCGAGAATCATTCATATCTTTTGCATATTCATCTCCTCATTTTGAGTATCTGTCCACCCATTCTGCGAGTTTGTCTACCCATTTCAAGGGTCTATCTAACTATTCTAAGAGTCAAAATGTTAAATGGGTGAATAGGACTGGTGCATAGGAAATCACACCCTAGCTATAGGTGACCACACCCTAGGAATAGGCGACCGAGCCCAGTGAATAGGTGACCCTGCCCTCCATTCTAGTTCCATCTTCCATTCACCAGTAACATTCATTTTGGTCCATTTTCAAGTCATTTGTTCATCATCTGAATCCAATAGACACATCTTAAAATGACTCTAGGTTACATATCTATCATCGTTTTCTTGATCTGAATCCCCTAAACCTTGTTTTAGAGGTTGTTATTCGAATTGACCTAGGTGTCTGAATTTGATCATCATCCTACACATCAATCATCCTCTTTGGCCTAATCAATCCACCTCCATCTCGAGGTAGATTCAATGTCACCAGTCATCCTTCTCATCCCAATCAATATCTTTCCATCTCAAGTTGGATTTAGTGTCATAATCATCTACCTGTCTATTAATCCAATCAATCAATGTCTAAGTCACTTAGGGTGAACTCTAAATGTGGTTTAGAATCCCTTTCATCATCCTATCTAATCTATCATCTCATCAATCGATCCTATCCAATCTAATCCTACCGCATTGTCCAAACATGTGAAGCTGAGCTTCAATCCAATCCCAAACTAAGCTTAATCTAAATCCCAATTTAAGCTTTAGATCCTCTAGATCCATTCCTCCATCTTCTTCCAATCCATCCTGTGTATCCTTTCATTACCTTTTCTTTCCTTCTAATCATCCATTCCCATACCTTCAATCTATATCCATTATGAATCTTTGCCCTCCACTAGCACAATAAAAAATAGTAGTCAAGGGGAATCCTAATTACGTTGACGATGATAACAAAAGCCTTGTTGAACAAGAGGTATATGAAATAGATCCCCTTGACACTATCATTGCTAGCAAGATTTCCCTAACTGCTTTCCAAAACCCAATCACCCCTCCAAGTTGTCCTGTCATGTCTAACAATGCTCCTTATGCTAACTTTGACAAGGGATATCCATTTTCTCCCACATCCACATATCCATCATATCCTTCCTCTACATCATTTTCTTATCCAACATCCACATCCTCTTATCCTAATCTACCTTCCCAATCTTCCCATCCTAATCTTCCCATCCTAATCTACCATCCCAATACTCCTATTACAATCCCCCATCCATGTACCCCTAACCTAATCCTCCTTACTAGTTTTCCTATCCTAATCCTACATCCACACCTTTTTATCCTAATCCACCATCTATGTCCTTCTATCTTAGTTCACCATCCCAATCTCCCCATCTTAATCCACCATCCCAATATTCCTATCTTAATCCCTCATCTATTTCCTTCAACATCAACCCACTGTCCATGTCCTATCCTAGCTCACTATCATGATATTCTTACCTTAACCATCCATCTAATCCCAAGCCCCCCATTAATCCTAATCCTCCACCTCCTCTTAGTCTTTCATCCAATTTCATTCCTCTATCTGATCCTAGTCCACCAATCCATAATCTGAATCCTTCACCAAGCCCTAATCATAGTCCTTTACCCATCCATACTCCATCCACTCTCACCGCGCCATCTAAGCCTAGAGTATGCACTATCCTCACTCCAGAAGTTCTCCAAGGACTCATAAAAAGAAATCCATTCCAAACTCCACACCTTGAAGTCACGAAACCATTCCATCATAATCCATCATCCACAGTCACTAGTGATGAGACCCTTCTCTGTACCACACCTATAATTGATGATACCACTCATAGCACCACTCAAACCACTGAAACCATCACACCTACTAAATCCATTGAACCCCCATCTCCTACTCTAAGAGCCATTGAACCCATCAAAGATAACCAAATCCAATCCACTCCTCCTACTCCTAGATCCACCCAATCCATCAAAGACACCCAAATCCAATCCACTCCTCCCATTCCTAGTATCACTAAAATCTATTTCCATGAACTTCATTAATCCTCCATCCTCCCATCTCCCACACTTGAGGAGTCCCTCCAACACTCCATTATCATGCCACCCACACATGAAGAGTCATGCCAAGAGCCTTATCCAAATCATACCATATCCTCTTCTCCAAATCGAGACCCTACCATCCCATCTATTCCACCTCAAGATAATAGTACCCCACCCATTCCATCCCATGATCCCCTTGGCACTCAAGATCTGATCACTCCATCGTATGAACCCTTATCACCCACTACCAGAAGTCTTGATCCTATCATATCACCTGATCTCTCTTTTGATCCTTTATTGCTTGCTCCTCTAAATTTGGATGCTGTCCTCCCATCATCTCCATCTCCTAATCCTCCATCATCACCTAGCCCTACCATCCCAACACCGTGTTTATATCCCCTCGGCACTCTCACATTCATCCATCGTGGTCTCCTTGCAGAAGAAAAAAAACATGTATATACCACCCATTTTCCTTTGCTTAATGATGGAATTGCATCATTCTTCTAGAATAACAAAAATCCTATCATGGATAGAATGTTCAAGAGCATGAACTATCAAGGCAAAGGCTTAGGCCTTCATGAGCAAGGTATTTTGGAGCCCATCCAACCCAAAGAACACTCCTATACACGAGGTCTTGGATGTACTGCTCATGACTCACAATTCAAACATGTTGGTACAACCTCCACATACCATCAACGATCCTCTCCTAAAAGACTAAGAGGATCCTCCCATCACTTCATTAGATCAATTTCCGCCATCCCTAGTCCATCGTATCACCTCAAGACAACCATCCATATTCCTCCTTCATTTGCTCCATCCATTTTGGGTCCATACATCCCTTCGTCTACCATCTCCCATCCTACATCTATTCCATCCATTTCGGGTCTGTATGTTCCTCCATCCACCACCAAATATTCTCCAGGTACTCAATCTATTTTGGGAACTTATATTCCAAAATCCCCTCCTCCATCTTGTCCTATTCATCCTTTTATCCATCTATCACCTACCCCTGTCACCCATCATAAATATCCAACTCTCATGTCCCCTAGTCAGGATCAACAAAGGCACATACCTACACATCCTCCATCCACATATCATACTCAAAATCATACCTCCATCACTCCATTCATGTGTCATCCACATCATATATCCGTTCATACTCATCTCATTGCTCTTAAAAGCACTTTGGATGCTAAAGAAAAAATGAATCAATCTAAACATCCACATGAATCAAAAGCTCCTCATGTCCCCTTAAAAAGACATGTTGAAGAAAACAAAAATAAAATAAAAAATCCAAATCAAATCCATAGGCCACAAAGGCCCACCAAAGCAAAAATCAAAACCATGTGGATCCCAAAGAAAAGAGATGCAATGCTTTTAAATGAAGCATCCATAACACCATCCAAAGTTGCTAATCCGAAAGATAATCATACAAATCCTCCATCTCCTAAATCTATTTTGGGTCCTTATGTCCCAAAATTCACTATCCCATCTCCCCCATTATCCCCACATCTTGCATTACATCCTCCATTATCCCCAAATTCTCCATCCATTAATCCTCCTATCCTTTCACATCCACCACCACATGTTCCAATGTTGGCCTTGAACACCCTCCCGCATCACACATCCACTCCATCATTCCATCCATACACTTTCCAACATCCCATCAATTATCCCACATATCTTCCCCATCAAATCCCTTTAATCCCTTCCCTTGCATAATGCATCCATCTTCATAACTAAGGTTGTACCAACATCCAATAGCCATTTCACATATGGGCTCTTACTACCTTGTATGGAACTTGATGCTTGATTGCATCTATCCTTTTATTGCATGTCTTCCACGTCCACTCATCCACATCCTTATCCTTATCCATCTCCATCCGCATATTATCCAAAAAAAAAAAAAGAAAAAAGAAAAAAGTCCAATAAATAAATAAATAAACAATAGTAAAGAGAAATAATCCATCCAATGGTGAAAACTTGGCAAACAAGCGCCTTGGATAAGTACCATGACAAAAACTTGGTAAACATGCATCATGTGTAAATTCCCCATCCAATTTACATCCATACTTGGGGGTAACTGTATCTCCTTCACCCATCTCCTTCATCCCACTTATCTTACACACCCTTCCTGTCATGTCCCATTTATCTCAATCCCTCCATCCTCTTTGTGAACTTGATATCGATAGGGGTAAACACATATACATGTTCTTTGGACACCTCTTGGCATACATTTCCTTCATCCATACCCTATCCTATTCCTTATCCACATCCATCTACCTTCTTGTCCACCCATCATGCTACCATCACTCTCCCTTCCTTATCCAGGCATCCTACCTTCATCCATTAAACTCCTTCATCCACCCATCCTATCCTCCTCCAGTTATCTCCTTTATCTTCCCATCCACTAGTTTTCCATCCTTCCTACCTTATCATGCATGACATATCTAGAGTGGGGCATTTCCTTCTTTGTGACATAGTCCTTGGAGACATCATTTATCCATCATAACAATATCTTCCATCCCCTATCCTTGTCTTCATATCCCTCCACCATTGCATCCTTTTCCTCTCCCCATCCTTATCTTCCTATCCATCCCTCATGTTATACCCTCCATCTCCTCATCCTTATTTATCCATCTACCTATCCAATAACCTTTTCCTCATCCAAATCTTTACCCCTTGCTCCATCCCTTTCAACATCCATCACATCTCCCCATCCTTATCTTCCAATTCATCCACCATCGCATCCTTTTCATCCCCTGTCCTTATCCACTCATCCCTATCCTCATCTTGTCTCATAATCCATTGTCATTGATATCTAGCTATAGGCTTCCCCCTTCCTGCAATCCAATGCCATTTATCTCATCGTTATCCCTCCCGCTTCTTTCATACATCTTTTCAATCTCCTATAACTTCTCACCACTATTCTCTCCATCATGTCACCCTCCCAATTCATCTTTTGATGATTTGGACAACTATCCCATCCCTGAGCTTCACCTACTCCACATATTATTCATATCACCGCCATCCAATCCATCAAGCCTATCTTGTCTTATCCTATCGGCTCCATCATTTTATCCACTTATCATGGTTATCGCATCGTCCCTTATCCATCCTTTGTCTTTAGTCTTTTGTCGAACTATGTTTCCCCTACACTTTCACGTGGGTAAGGTTGATCTTTTGATTTGACCCTAGGCTCTTTTTTCCATTTGGTCCTTTTCATCCATCATTGGTAGCCATCGCCCCCTTTTTTCTTTTATCCATGGTCTTTTATCGAACTACGAGGGCTCTGCACTTTCCCATAGGCAAGGCTAATCCTCGATTGGCCCCCAAGCCCCTAGGTTTGTAGGGTGTGTCAGTCTTGTGTCTTGTATTTTGTCTTGTGTCATCAGGTGTGTCTCTATCTAGTTGGTTCTTAAGAAATGAGATTCTATAGTATCAGGAGATCTAATTGGTATCAAATATCTTTCGTCATGTGGGTCCTCTAGCTTAGTTTCTATCTTTGGTCTCAACAGGATGCATCCTTCCTAACAGACCTTGTCAATACCATCCATCCCTTTTGATACTATGGAAAAGGATGTTTGAAATTGATTGCGATATTTTAATGCTTTGGTTTTTATTTATCATTTGAGCGCCCTATTACAACTTGTCAAGATCGCCATAATCTATCATATTATGATGTTTTTTGGTTGATTCACATAGGGACATATTTTGATCTTTTGTTTTTTTTTGTCTTCTTGGTTGTCTCATGTAGTACCCACCAAGATCTTTATGATCTTTTGTTACACTAGGGCATTCTATCTTCTTATGGTTATCCCAATACCTAGCCCGACCAAGATCATCACAACTTTGGGGTGTTGGGATAGCCTTCTTGTTTGCTTTTTTTGTTTTATGCATCAGACATGAATCTACCTTGGTCCTTCATACATTGGTGTATCATGTCTTGTGCTATAGAAAAAATCAATGCTCTGAAGATGGAAAATCGTATTAGGATTGCATTTCATTCATTCTTCATCAATTTCCTCACCTCTTTATGCTATCCATTTTTTAGTCCTCATAATTTCCTCATCTCTTCAATCCTCTTAGAATAATATAGATTGGTTATTATAAGCATATTCCCCTCCACCAAATTATCATCATCTAATTATATCCTTGGTGTTGTTCTCGGCCTTGCTACAAGCCTCAATCCAATCACTTTCATCATCGTCGTCATCATCATCGAGATGTATCCTTCCCTATCTTTTTGTGTTGTTTTGGGATGTATCCTTCCCTCATCAACAACACTCTCATTGGGATGGGTCATTCCCTCTCCTTTAGTGTTGTTTTGGGATATCCCTTTCCCTCCTTGACAACATTTTCATCATCATCACCATCATTGGGATGCACCTTTCCCTATCCTTTTGTGTTGTTTCGGGATGAATCCTTCCCTCATCAACAACGCTTTCATCATCATCGAGATGTGTCCTTCTCCTTTTGTGTTGTTTTGGTTATAATCCTCTCTTATCCCCCACTTTGCATCATCAAACCCATCTCCCCTTTCATCGTCTCATCCATTTTGAGAGCACACCTGTATGCTCTTGAACTTGCGTGTCCTCTTGAGGGGGCATCCTCAACCACTAATCTTCATCTTCACTTCCACCATTTTTCCTCCTAGTCAATCCTTTGAATGACTGGGGAATCTTTTCCAATCTAACCATCTTCTTCTTGATGCTATCTTTTAATCTTCTTTGAAATGATGCTACTTCGTATCACCATCTCAAGGAGGGGGAAAATGAAGACACCTAAATTTAGACACTTACATTTGTCCAAATTTGTCCCTTTTCATCTAAATATCCTCTTATTTGCATTAATTAAGTAATATCGCTATTATTTAATGAATACCATTAATTCATCTAAACCCCTAAGGTATTTAGTTAAATAATTAAATACCTTACCCCTTTTCCTGTCTTCAAGGAATTAAATAAATAATCCATTTATTTAATTCCCTTTATCTCTCACTCACTCACCTAATCCTAATCCATTTCTTAACCCCATCATTAGGGATGTGCACATTCCTAATCCATGATTAGGATGTGTCACATCCTCCAACTTTTGCAAGTTGGCTCCTAACCTTCATTAGCCACTAACTATCTTCTAATCATTGATTAGCTAGCCTAATCGGTACCTTGGTCAACTCTCTCATCTCCCAAGGAATATTAAATTCATTTTTATTATCCCCATACCCTTCCTGATGGAATTTTAAATTACATTTTATCCCTCCAAGACTCTCCTCACTTGTAACATCACTCACATGTGGAGTTCTAGAACTCCTCACTTGTAACATTGCTCACATGTGGAGTTCTAGAACTCCTCACTTGTCACATCACTCACATGTGGACAAGTACTTACCTTTTTGGAACCTTCTCTTATCCACTAGACATTCCTCAAGCATGTGAATTTCAAATGCACTTTTATTCCCCCAACAACCTCTCTAATTCCCATGCACATTAAAAAATAATTTTGAATTCCTTTAGTCAACTCTTCATTTCAACCCTTGATCTTACTTGCCCTCTTTCAATCTCCACCGTCCATTTGATCTCCCTAGGTTAAATGGCTAACACTTATCCATTTTGCAACAACACACATTAGGCATTCTCATTCAACACATTAATTCAACAACTTTCAAGCTAACACACTCATTTTCACAATCAAACTCTAATACAACTTTCAATCTCACACACTTGCATCCTCCATTATTGCTCATCTTCAAGCTTTCATCACACTCAGTTCTTGCATCTATCCAAACACCCACATCTCTCATTTGAATCTCCGTCAAATCCTCATCATTTTGTGTCCTCTTGCGTCACATTTTCCATCCATGGAGCATACATTTCAAGCTGCATCAAGGGCCAACCAAGGAACAACACAAGTGAAAGGTATACTTCTTGTTTTATCTTTTCTTTTATTTGTGTTCAATGTAGCCCATTAATCTTGAGGTGTTCTTGTGTTGTTTTATCTTGCATTTCTTAGTTATTATGACAGGCTATAATATAAAATAAGGTCTTGATGAAGGTTTTACAGTATGTTTATTAAAATGAAAATTATGGCCAATATTTTAATAATAAGCACATTTATTTAGTTATTTTTATTTGTCTAATATTAGTAATTTAGTTGTGATTTTACCTGACAACCAAATTAGTCATTTATTTTCCAAATACTACTAATTTTAGTCATGTGACTAAATTTTTTAGTCATGTGACTAGAATTTTTAGTCATGTGACTAGAATTTTTAGTCACGTAGTCATTTATTTGCCAAATTCTACTAGTGGTTGAATGTTGAGGGTTGAGGTTTGAGGGATTAAGGGTTTAAGGTATCTGGTCGAGGTATTGGGGTTAAGTTTTTAATATATAGGGTAGAGGGTTGAGGGTATAAGGCATAGGGTATAGGGTATAGTGTTAAGTGTTGAGGTATTAAGGTTTAAAGGTTTAGGGTTTAAGGGTTTAGGTTTTAAGGGTTAAGAGTTTAGGTTTTAAGGGTTGAAGGTTTAAGGGTTGAGGGTTGAAGGTTTAATGCATAGGGTTGAGGGTTGAGGATTTATGGGTTTAGGTTTCAAGGGTTGAGTTTTTAGGGTTGAGGGTTTAGAGATAGGGATTAGGGTTTAGAGATTAGGGTTTAAGGGTTGAGGGATTATGGTTGAGGGTTTAATGTATAGGCTAGAGGGTTGAGGGTTGAAAGTTGAGGGGTTAAGGGTTTAGGTTTTAAGGGTTTAAGGGTTGAGGGTATAAGGTTGAGGGATCAAGGATTTAAGGTATAGGGTTGAGGGTTTAATGTATAATGTAGAGGGTTTAGGTTATAAGGCATAGGGTTGAGGGTTTAAGTTTTAGGGATGAGAGTCTAATGTATAGGGTATAGTGAACTTGTAATTGAGTGTTTAGGGTTGAGGGATTAAGGGTTTAAGGGTTGATGGTTTAAGGGTTTAAGGGTTGAGGATTAAGGGTTAGGGTTGAGGGTTTAAAGTTTGAATGTTGAGGGATTAGGGTTGAGCGTTTAGGGTTTAAGGTATAGGGTTGAGGGATTAGGGTTGATGGTATAATGAATAGGGTAGAGGGTTTATGGTTTAAGGTATATGGTTTAGGGTATAGGGTTATGGTATAGGGATGAGGGTTGAGTTTGTAGGATTTAGCGTTTAATGTATTGGGTTTAGGGTATAAGGTTAAGGTATGGGTTATAGTGTTAAGTGTCATAATTGCTCGAAGAAAGGTCTCATAGATGTACCTAAACCCACCCCCCTATTGACACATGGTGATAGTCAAAAAAACTTTACAAAATCAAAAATTTCAAAATGCGAGCATATGCTTTAATTTTTTTAAAATTTGGTTGTTATTAGAGCAAGCCAAAATGCATTCACATTATAAAATGAGCACATTTTTTCTTTCTCTAAAAAATCATAGATCCAATACTATATTCTCTATTATCCAATACTATATTCTCTATTATTCTCCTTCTACATGTTATCCGACAAAAAAATGCATTTTCATGTTGTCAGGGAAAGCACATGTAGTTTTACACATTCACCACCTTTGCACCACCTTTTCCTAGTTTTCCAACTTAGGAAGGAGAAAATAATAGGTTTTTTACATAAAATTTGATTATATGAACTCAAATTTTCATATTTGAAGTGTTGCAATGTTAATTATGATTTTATTGTTATTATTTCATATTATAGATTGGTTAATTCTATAGGTTTTTAGTAATTCTCTTAAGAGTTATATAGAATTGAACTTTGAAAAGGAAGCAAGTTTGTGAAAAGCTCAAATTTTTTAGGAGTCTGATGTAAGAAGAAAAACAAGCTACACGTAATTGGGTAGTTTCTCAAATCGAATATTTTATTTTAAGGCATGCCAATTCTTTATACATGTACTTTACATTTTCCTTCATTCTTTTATGTTTATTTATCACTTCTTATCATACATGCTTAATATAATACTTTGATTTTATTATTATGTTGATTTTAGGATTATATTTTACTAAGTATCCAGAATTAGGGTGAGAGTTTTCTTGGGGTCACACAAGTTGAAATGCATTAACTCTAATGCTACTTTTTTTCTTGTAGAATTCCTTCATTGAAAGGGTTTTCTATGTTGTTAACCTAAAATACAAACTTCATATTTTATTTTATACTCCGCTATAGTTGGTAACCCCTAACCATATCCTTCTTGGATAAATCAATAAACCCAAAATAACTCAAATATGAATACCATAAATGCTAGAGCCTAGAATGCACTTTTTCTCTCATTTTTAAAAGATAATGCACTTTTTTTGTTTTTTATCAACACTTTCTAGCCTTTTTGGACTAGTAGTCCAGCACTTAAGAAATTATGTTTAATTTCTAGGGAATAATATTATTGTTCCCTATTTTGATCAAACTAAATAATTTTATAAGGAATGAATATAGGTTTCATTTCCACTCATATGATTGTGACATCCACTATCTAGGTACCAAACTATATCAATGCCCACACCTCTTATGTTGGTTTGATCTTTGGGGAAGAAGGGCTAACCCTATTTAGGCATTGCTTGTGGGTTTGAAGTGAAATTATCAACTCATCTATTGTCATCTTTAAGAGTTCTTTAATATTCTCTAGATTGCAATGACAATTGGGTCAAATATTATAGGAAAAAACCTAAGGATATTATCAATAATCGTCTTCTCTTCTATAGCTTCACTATTAATCCTTGACTAATATATTAAGGTGGAAAGACTTTTGGAATTCTAGAATGGACTCATTAAATGGTTGCCCTGATGAATCAATGATAGTCATAGCTTCATTAGGAGTATCATAAGTCCATTAGGATAGTCCTAATGAATCTAGGATAGGCATAGGCTTATTATGAATGTTAAGTCATTACAAGTTGTCCCTCCTCATGCTCTTTGCTGCCCTCTTCATGCACAAAATTGAGAATCAATAAAAATTACCTTAGTTTCATATTCCTTCTTGCCCCTCCACATGCCCTTTGCTACCCTCTTCATGCACAAACTTGAGAATAATAAAAATTTCCTTAGTTTTATATTCCTTGCTGCTGCTCCTTATGCCCTTTGCTACCCCTCCTCATGCCTCTTTTCGACTATCATATATTGTGTGTATCATAATTTTATGACTAATTTCAATTTTGTGTAAGATATTTCTTTACTCTATAGTACTATGGTGGAACTAATCTTTATCTCTTTTTCATGCTACAAATACAATTCTTTATCATGCTAAGGAAACAATCAAGGATTAATCTATCTTTAGTATAACTATTATTTCTAGGTGCTTGATATGATTTTACTTTTATTGTGCTTGCACTATGCTTGAAAATTAAATATTCATTATCACAAGGGCTCATTGTATGGACTGTCCTCATGAATGGATTGTGCTCCACCCTTTGTGTTTAACTCATGATTAGTTTTATTTTGTTGTTTTCCCTTGCTCTTAGCTCAAGAAATATGCCCATATCTACTACCATCTTTACCTTTTCCTTTGCACTTTGAATAGATGGTTATTAACTGCAAGATTGATGTAGCCATTGTAAACTGCCCCTTCATTCACTTTGAATGGATTCTTATCTTGTGAGATTGATGTATCTATTAGAGTAATAAGTTATTATACTTAATTAATTACATCATATTGGTTAATTAATTAAGTCACTTATCACTTTAGTTACTTAAGCTAAACTTAGGCACATTAATAATTAATTATTTATTAATTATTAAGTGTGCACACTAGGGTTTCCTTTTAGGGTTGCATACATTGCTTTTATAAAACAATTCATCTCTTGTATTTACTCAATTCCTGAATATATCATTTTACACATTTTCATGCAAAGCTCTGTTGTATCTTGTTTTTCTCTTGTGGAAGGTATTTCTGGTTTGCATGTCTAATCTTGGATTCTAACATGGTATCAGAGCCTTGATTTTGTAGCCCCTTCTCATAGTTTGGAGAATTTTAATTAAGATCTCATTTGGGTTTCCTCAAGGGTTTTATTCCTTAAGCCTATTTATATGTCTTGGATAGATTGGGCTTCACCATTGGATTCAAAGCACTAGAAAAAGTAAAGATTGGCTTTTATTTTGTAGATTTTGGTCATCATTGAAGCAATCTATAAGGGTTTCAAGTTTGATGATTTTTATGCAAGATCTAGGTGTTGCCTAATTTTTTGGGCACTTTGGGCCAAAACGAACCTCACCATTGGATTTGCAGCACCCAAAAACCCCTATTTTCATATAAAATTTGTCTGATTTGGACATTATCAACTGGGGAGCCAAAAAAAATTTCCCTGAGGGTCGTACGGCCCTAAGGCATGTTTTTCGAGGCATGAAAAATGAAAAAAAAAGGAAAAATGCATTTTTTGGGATTTGTGCTGATGCATGCAGTAGAAAAATCTCCCACCACCTCTTCACTGCAGCCAGCAAGTGCTACCACCTTCATTGGCCCCCTCCACCAATGCGCTGCTTGGCCAACGTAGAACCCCCACGGGCCCCTACACTCGCTCCTGTCACATGGGGGCTGGTTGCTTCAGTGCCTGCGCTGGTCCTATGGAGGACTAAGGGCTCTACCCAACCCCTAGTCTGCAGCCCCTGGTCGCACACAGGACTAGGGGCCTATTTTTTTTAGCCCCTTGGGCTGCTTGCAAGCCTTATTGGCCTTTCTAGAGAACTTTACAAAATTGGGCGTAACTTTTGCGTACAATGTCCGTTTTTCACAAACGAGATACCGTTGGAAAGTTGATTCTGATGCCTATCAAATGGTGGATGTAGTTTTTTTATGATTTTTCTCCATATTTATTTTTCAGGTCCTTGAACTGAGATGAATTTTGTTTCGCTTCAGAGGGCATATCTTTCGACTCGGTTATCCCTTTCTCACGATTTTTAAGCCATTGGAAAGTTGGTTTAGTCCTCTACATAGATCTGAGGTCTATTTTTATTTTCTATTTATGCATATTTAGAATTCTCTCCTTTAACAATCATTGGGTTATTGTAATAAATGAACTAAAATAAAATTCCATTAGGGGGGTTTTTTGCATAATAATTTGATTAGAGTGTGCATGTAGTTTGATCTCCATCTTGATTTGTTGAAAAATTGCATGGGTTATATCCGGTTTCTTAGTTTATTTTGGCCACATCTTGTCTTAGCTTGACACATATTAGATTCACATTGGTTCACACTTCAAATTGAGAGCCTATGGTTAATGATTCGCATTGGATCCATCTCAGTTTGAGGGCCACTAAATTTGTGGTTAATGTTCCAAAATCTTCATGGTGATTATTCCTATGGAATATTTTTATTCTTTGTTTGGCATCAGCATCGAGATACACGGCTTCTAGATTTTGTCATCATTTTATCTACTGTTGCTTCAAAGATTCCAGGGTTGTTCCAGTTTGTGAGTTTTCTAGTGTTCTATGGCATCAAGTTTTCTATCACATTATTATGATTATTCATGAGTCCTTCAGTGACTCTCATTTGGTTTCTTGTAGACAAAAGTATCTTTCCTTGCTTGTCGGATTTCAGTTCCAGTGTTCTTCTAGTGCTTCTTGCAGCAGAACATCTCATTGCAGGGGGGTTTTGTCCCACTGGGTTTTCCTTCTCTACCTCATTCATGGAATTTGTACATGGGTACCTGATCTAGCCTTATTGCTGAGACCCATTCATGCTTTCATGCATCATTTCTTTAGTGTTTTAGCAACTTCCTAAGTTCATCTTAAGGGGGGGTGTTAGAGTAATAAGTTATTATACTTAATTAATTACATCGTATTGGTTAATTAATTAAGTCACTTATCACTTTAGTTACTTAAGATAAACTTAGGCACATTAATAATTAATTATTAAGTGTGTACACTAGGGTTTCCTTTTAGGGTTGCATAAATTTCATCTCTTGTATTTATTCAATTCCTAAATATATCATTTTGCACATTTTCATGCAAAGCTTTGTTGTGTCTTGTTTTTCTCTTGTGGAATGTATTTCTGGTTTGCATGTCCGATCTTATATTATAACAATATTCATGTCAACATTCAAATTTTGGAAAGAGATGAATCACTTATAATAACTGTATTATTTTATATCTTCATTTTATTCTTGATATTTTTAAGATTCTGCTCTAAGATAAGGTTTTCATGTGCTTCTATTTATTCAATCTCAGTTGTAAAGTTTATATTTTTTTTTTAGCCAAGCTTATCAACAATAGCAGTACCTATCACTTGGGAATGACTCCATTATCATCCTTATGTAATGATAGACCCCTTTTTGCTACTCCTTAAGATGCCTTTGGGCATGCAGTGTAAAGTTGCAAGGTGGTGTATTTTCTATTTTTTTCATCATGCAAATAAACTACTAGTTCCAACACATCTAGATGGGTAGGTTTATGCTAGGAAAGGTCCTATTTTGCACCCCAATATGTCAAAATGTTCTAGGCTACATTCCATTGATGATTTCTCTCAAGAGACCAAAATGCTAAAGTGCAACAAACTTTGGCAATCTATTACTCAAAAACCACGACACTTACAAACATTTCATCAGAAGGTGCACAGTCATGTAGGGCCCCTCTATAATAGACTCTCAATTTTTCATACCTCCATACCATTTTCTCGTGGTGACAATTTTTTAGTTGATGGAAAAAGCATCAGATGCATGTAGTGTGAAGTTGCAAGGTGGTGTAATTTTTGTTTTATCAATCATGCAACCAAATTGATAGTTCCAACACATATGAATGGGTAGGTTTATGCTATGCAAGGTCCTATTTTTCACCCTAACATGCCAAAACATTCTAGGCTACATTGCACCAACAATTTCTCTTAAGAGACCAAAGTGCAAAAGCACAGCAAACTTTGACGAGATATTACTTAGAAACTGTGGCACTTAGAAATATATTTTTTGAAGGTACACGATCACATAGTGTCCATTTGCAATAATTTCTCTAATTTTTTCATAACTCCAATCCATTTTCCCGTGATGAAAAGCTTTCAGTTGATGGAAAAAATGTCGGATGCATGTAGTGTAAAGTTGCAAGGTGGTGTAATTTTCATTTTATTTGTTCTGCAACCAAATCGATAGTTCCAACATGTCCATATGGGTATTTTTATGCTAGGAAAGGTCATGTTTCACACCCCATCATGTTGGAATGTTTTGGGCTACATTGCACTAACGATTTCTCTTAAGAGACCAAAGTGTGAAAGGGAAAAAATCTTTGATGATTTGTTACTTAGAACTGTGGCAATTAGAAACAATTTTTCTAAAGGTACATGATCATGTAGGGTCCCTCTACAATAACCTCTCTTATTTTTTCATACCTCCAATCCATTTTCCAATGCTGACAAGTTTTCAGTTGATGGAAAAAGTGTCAAATGCATGCATTATAAAGTTGCAAGGTGGTGTAACTTTTATTTGTTCGTTGTGTAGAAAAACCAAAAGTTCCAAAAAAATCCAAATGGGTAAGTTTATTCTAGGCAAGGTTCTATTTCACACACCAACATGTCAGAATGTTCTGGGTTACATTGCACCAACAATTTCTCTTAAGATACAAAAGTGTGAAAGGGTAGCAAAATTTGACGAGATGTTACTCAAAAATCATGGCAATTAAAACTATTATGTATAAAGGTATAGGGTCATATAGGGCCCCTCTACAAAGACCTCTCTCATTTTTTCATATCTCCAATCCATTTTTATATGGTGACAATTTTTCAATTGATGGAAAAAGCATCAAATGCATGCAGTGTAAAGTTGCAAGGTGTTGTGATTTTCATTCTATTTGTATGTGACCAAACCAATAGTTCTAATACCTTAGCATATGGTTAGGTTTATGCTAGGAAAGGTCCTATTTCACACCTCATCATGTTGGAACTCTTTTTCCTACATTGAACTAATGATTTCTCTTAAGAGACCAAAGTGCAAAAGGGTCAAAAACTTTGATGAGCTATTAGTTAGAAAACATGGCACTTACAACCATTTCATCTAAAGGTACAAAATCATCTATGGTCCCTCTACATTAAATTCTTTCAATTTTTCATATCTCCAATTCATTTTCCCATGGTGACAATTTTTTAGTTTATGGAAAAAGCATTAGTTGCATTCAAAAGAAAGTTTCAAGATAGCCTAATTTTCATTGTGTTCATGTCATATCATCAAATTGAAAGTTCCAACATGTTAGAGTGGGTGGATTTATGGTAGGAAAGGTCTTGTTTCACACCCCAACATATAGATCATTTCAGGCTACATTGCACTGACGATTACTCTTAAGAGACCAAAGTGCGAAGGGGAAGAAAACTTTGACAAGTTGTTACTCAGAAACCATGCTCATTAGAAACATTTTTTCTGAAGGTATAAGGTCATGTAGGGCCTCTTTACAATAACCTCTCCTAGTTTTTCATATATCCAAGTCATTCCACCATGGCAACAATGTTTCAGATGTTCCAAAAGTGTCAATTGCATTTAGAAAAAATTTGTTGAGAGGCTTTTTTTACATTCTTCATCTTTTGGGGGTAAACCAAAAATTTGAACATGTTGGGATGGATACAAAATAGGTCCACTTTATAATTTGTGGTCAATGTAGGTGTCTTTGTAATCTTATGACTAAATAATCTACACCAAAGAACTAGTATCCTATGTTGATTGAACTCATTGCAATCATAAATGTTTTGGTCAATATAGGAAAATATTTTTTTGAGATGAAGGAAAGTGCGGGCATGAAGAACATTTCTATAAATTTTAAGTAATCATTGGCCAACTGGAGGATGGCTACTTGAATATACTTGAATAAAATTATTGGAAACATAGTGTAAACTATTTGTACTTTGTCTTCAATAAAACTTGATTCCATAACTATATGCCAAAAATATGTCATCCAAGACCACAAACACATACTTGTGTAGGAAAAATAATAATTAACCAACAATTATAGGTGAAATGAGTGTGAAATATAAGTTATGAAGCATGGAATACAATTAGATTTTAAATATTTGAAGTAAACCATCTACAAATATCCATTGAATCTTGTCATTCTATACATTTGGAGGTAACATATTATTATGAAAAACTTGAAATCTAAAAATATAATCCTTAATTACCTCTATTTCCTTATGTTTTCATTACATGCTTGAGAGATAAACATCTTAGCATGTTTTGAAACACTTCATTTATTTCAAGGAAATAATATAGGAACATTTTTGTGAGCACGGATTGGAATAACATTTCAATAATTTATAATTACATCAAATAATTATTTATTTATTTAAATAATCATTTATAATGAAAATATGGACACCATCAATAAAAAAGATATGTATTAACCAAATATTCATATAGGCATACATCAATATATGTCAATATAAGTAAAACATATATACAAAATAGGCATATAGGCTTACAAGAATGCCATATGGGCATACAATGTCATGTAAATACAATACAAAATATATGTCCAAAAATTCCATATAGGCATACAACAAAGGACCATAATAAATAGCCATTCGCCTCCAGTTGAAGAAAATAGATCACGGATAACCTTTGATCATTGGGGGATGGAGATGTGTATGATGGTGGTCTACTTCGAATTCGAGGGTTGGACCTCTTATTTAATTCTTCATGGAGTTGTACCTATGAAACTTTTCCATTTCATAGTTTTGTGTACTTCAAGCACACCAATCAAGAAAATTTTCAACTCACCTTGAATTGTAGTCCAAAATCTCAAATAGTTTGTTTGAGTGTTTCCCCCCGTTCGTCTTTCAAAGAGCTTTGAAACAAGTATTTTTGTTGACTCTCAACCTTTGGGAGTTAGTCAATTTTGGACTCATGTCGAAGCATTCATTTTTAGCACTCCTACATGAGTCTTAAGTTGGAAAAAATTCAACTCCAATTGTTGGAGGACTGGAAATCAGCACTCCTACACTTTGCACCCATCCTTGAAATGCACAAGTGGTGATTTTCACTGCTAGTGCATTTTTCCTTTAGACAAGTTTTTGAGATGCACAAGCAGTGAAAATCACCACTAGTGCACTTTTATTTATTAAGTCGTTTACATGCACAAGCGGTGATTTTCACCACTTGTGCATCTTTTTTTCCTTCATCTCCTCCGCCATTAATGCAAGTCGAAGTTACATTAATGAGCCCTTCTTAATGACTTAAAAGGGATTTCGAGTTAATCTATCCTCATTCTATCTACCATTCTTTTTTCCTTTGTGTGTTGGTCTCCATCCAACTCCAAGAAAACATGTGTTTGAAGATTTTTCCAAGTTTTCAAGCTAGGGTTTCGTGCTCCTTCCAGGTGTGTTGTTCTTCCTTCTTCCTCGTTTTGTTTTTGCTTTCAAGGATTTGTTTAATTTAATAAATCTGTTGCCATAGGTATTTCTTTATTTTGAGGTTTTGATCTTTCTTTTTTTCGATTTCTCCTTCCTCTTCAAATTTTGGCCTCGGTCTTTCTTTATCGCTTTGCATGTTTTTCTTTCCCATGCCTTGGGTTTGATCTTTTCACATTTTTACTTGTCACCATTTTTGTTTTCCTAAATGATCTTCCACCGTTTCTCACAAATTCCTCAAATGTCAAAGTGGTGAATTTGTTAGTTTTAGTAGTAGTATGTCAAAATTTTCAATGTTTTTAGAAGGTGATCATCCCTCTTCCCATATGTTCGAGCGGGATAAATCACTGCTCCAACTTTGGTGACTTTTCCCTTTACTATTAAAGTGGAAAAAATGTTCACCATTACTCTTTTTTATTTTTACCAACTCCACATGTAGGAGTGGTGAAAATCACCACTCCTACATGGAGTGTTTTATGCCCTAGCTGTCAAGGCAGTGAAAAAGTCTACCTGAACAAATGGCTTCAAAACATCAAGGATATGCTCGAGTACTAATTTTCAATGCTTGAGCATAAATTTGATCTCCCCCCAATTGCACTGGCACCAATTTTTAGCGCCCCAACATTCAAAACATAGCAAGTGTAGAACACATGTAGGAGCACTGAAAATCAACGCCCCTACATGTAAAATCACTATCTCAAGATGTTGGAGCATTGATTTTTAGCACTCCTACAAAAAAAGTAGTTTTTTCTTCTAAAACCATGAAATCACTCCGCTTACGCTTTGAACCTCGTTTCTTTGCGAATATTCCATTTTTAGTGCAAAATTGCTCATTCACATTTGCTTTGAATTGCCTACTATCCTCACGCTTTCCAACGTTGCATTTTCTCCTAACATTTGTTGATCCATTATTCTTACAGTTCCTCTCAAGATCTTGTCAGGTGACCCTAGAAGGTGATATCCCTTGATCCTAGTGTTTTTAGATGACAACAAAGAAGCCTCCACCATCTTCTAAGAAAGAGGGAAAAATGAAATACAAATATCAGGGTGTCGTTTTGCCTAGCATGGTGATCTTGAAGGTGGATGAAATCAAAGATATCAAAGTTGGTCATCAAGACCTTGAAGATTTTGTAAAAAGAATTGAGAAAAATCCCTTAGAAGATAGCTTAAGATCTATTGTCCACAACAACTTGCACCTGGTATCTACATTCCCGACTTGTGCTCATAATACAGAGTTCATTCTCCAGGTTGCATTCCACTACATATTTGAGATCTAACAGAAGTGTAATAGATTCCTCAAGACAAGTAATCATGAGATTAGATCCTGAATTTTTTGATATTGTTTTTCGGCTTCCACACATGGAACAATATACAAAAAAATCAATTCAACATGCACATGAGGTTTACGATTAGGATTCAACCAAGGCTAAAACATTGATTAACACCAAATGGTTGAAAATACCTAGGCCCACTATCTCAAGATGGCCAAAGGGGCTTCCTTGAAGTGATTTTAAAGAGGATGTCAGGGATATGATTACCCTCCTAAGTAGGGTGAAAATCTTGCCTGATTCATCTCATTTTCAAGATTGGATGTATGAATATATTCAAATCATCGGGAGAAAGAAAACACATATAGATTGGGTAACTCAAATAAGTGATGAAATTCATCAGTAGTTGATAAATGTGCCAACCACTCTGAAATTCTACATGACTTCCTATTTGGTGTATGTTGTTGTAATGAGGAAATTTCTAGGGCTATCTAAAAAGGGAAACAAACATTTTGTACTTGCACGTATAAGTATTTTTATCATCAAAAGAAAGTCTTCATCATTTCAGGAGAGTCACATATGCCTTCTTTGCACCCTTTCTACTCAGTTTTGTTCCAATTCTTGAAAAGAAAAGAGTATCAGATGAGGCCTACAAAGTGGTGAGCAAGTTCAGATGTATCTTTTTACAGTTTCCAACTTTCACCTATATGACAGTAGGTTGCTATACTGGGTGCCCATACATGTTGCCTAGATATCCCTCAGATAAGTGGATACTCATGGAGCCGTGCAGATAGTTGATCTCTATTCACAAGGAATGGATGAGAATTCACAAACTGGGTTTCAAGTTTCCACTAAAAATTGGTAGATATACCATTCAAAGTGTGCAAAAAGAAAAGTCAGTTGTTGTAAAAATGCAGATCATGACTATAAGAACATATAAATATAGATTTGAATTTGAATATCAAGATGTGAAGAGGAAACTAAAGAAAGATCATCGACATGTCTACCACTTTGAAGACATATGGGTGGACTGCATAGATGAAGAAGACATCCACAAAATGGATTTTCGTAGACTAATAGTAGAGTAGATCAGAGATCTTGGTGTAGTTGATCTAGCAAAGGATTTCAATGATCCTGGTGACATCATGATCTCTACCTATGAAGAAGATGAAATTTCTAGGAGACCCTTACCTTCAATACTATGGTCTAAAAAGGAAAGCATCTCCATTAGAGAAAGGCTTGCTCCCATCTTACACAACACAACATAATGGTTTCATAAACATGGCTTCCAGATGAAATCTTTCAGGATAGAATCAGAAGGAAAAGCATTGGGAGGAAAAACTAGCCAACGGCAGGAACTCTGCACAAAAGACAAGCATGCAACTACTCCCTCTTCTTCCCAAAGATGTCCTAGAATCAAGTTCACTATTGGTAAGAATGTTACATAGATAGTTGAAGAATAGGACACCATAGAATTTGAACCAACTCATGTAGAAGGAAAAGGGATTGCTTTTGAGGAACAAACATCTGAAGAAGAAGAAGGAAACAAAAACAAGGAATTTGATGAAGAGGGAGAGTCTAAAGAGGAAGAGTCTGAAGAAGAAGAATCTGTAGAAGATGAATATTCCAAAGAAGATGAAGGTGAAAAAGAAGGTAATGAGGAAGAACTCAGGCATGATGATGAAAAAACTCTATCTCCCCATGACAATGTTGTCAAAGATCTTTCCCAAACGTCATCGCCTATAACTTCAAATATCCCTCATACACCTCCCAATCCTACCACTCCTCCACCTCCTCTTCCTACTTCACCTCTTCCCACATCTATCATACACATAGTGGATGTTTCTATTCCCCTTGGCGTATCAACCATCCTTTCCACTCCTCCTACAGTTTCAAACTCAAAAACTATTGATGTCTTGTCAAGCTCTCCCTCATCCATCCCAAGCTTGTTGTCTCCATCTTTTGATATCACTTTAGAAGTTGAATTCGACAAATTCATGAATGATTCAAAGTCAACTTGGTTTGTAGTCCACTGGAGCAATCATGATAGATTCTACCCCAATTATTACAATAACAATCATTTCTATAGAACTGGTTGCAACATAGGAATTGACTGTAATTCAAGAAGCATATACTTCCTCCCTCCCCCTTGGTTGATATCTCAAGTATTGAAGTGAAATAAACAAATGATCTCCCCAAATGAGCTTGATTTTCAAGAGATAGCCCCTCCAAAAGCCAAGGGGAAGAAAAAGACAAAAGTCCATTCAAGGCTTCATGTCGACAAATCTAGTCACATTTTTTTAGAGATTGGTCTACCCCCACAGGAAGAAGGAGATGTAAACATGAAGGACTACACTATCACGAGATTCCAACTCAGAAAAGTGACAAATGTGAGTGTAAAGGAAGATGCACAAGTGGTCCTAAATGCATTAGCAAGGAGACTTGACAATATGGAACATGCTAGGAATATGTACAAGGAGAAAGTCGAGCATTATGTAGCTATTTTGAGGAACCTTGTAGGCTCTTTAGGGAATGTACAACCTATGGCTATGGTAAGCTTTGAGGAACCAATAATACAAAAGGTAGAGAATTTTACCTCCTAGGGTAAGGTGTATGATTTCATTGATTAAATGATAGAACATGGTTCACAGGTCATAGCGTTTATGGATGAGAAGACCACTCAAATAGTCAAGCTAAAATTAGAGATTGATAAATAAGAAAACATACTTTCCCAAGAGCAAAAAGAAATGGAAAGATGCCTCTCATTTTGGTATGAAAGGGGCAAAGCTGAGTAAGTTCGTGGAAGTTGGGGTAATTCCTAAAAAAGAGAAATATGTGGAGTTAAGAAAATCCCTTAATCACCGCATTCAAGTGGTCAAATCTCTTATTGAAGATATCCACCAAGTACAAGAAGATGTCGAATGGCATCATGTTATCCTAGTAAATGGAATTGAGGAGTTACTGGGTAAGCTCCTTGATGAAAATCATACTTTCCTCCTGGTCAATGAACTTTCTCAGATCTACAAGGAAGCCTTCGTGAAACAGATGGAAGATGCCAACTTTTTAAAGACCACCATGCATGCCATTTGTGATAGACGACTTTCTCTTGATAATCTCCAGATGCATCTTGATAGATGCAAGAAGATTCACTCATCTACCAGAAGATCAATCAAAAGAGTTCACACCATTGTGGATTACACTGTTGGTCCATATGAGACATTCATACAGGAGACCAAGAAGAAATATGAAGACTTTCGCGCCCAATGCAAGGAACCGTAAAGAATTCTTATCTCTAGTGTTAGATAGTTTTATGTTTTCATTTACACATTTTGTAAATAGTTTTCGACATCTTACATGTCTTTTTCCAAGATGTAATCACATGTAAAAACAAAGATGTTTTCCCAAAATGATGGACAACATTTTTGAATAAGTCAACTTGTTAGGTGAGATTTTCCTAAATTTTCTCACCTAACTTTCCTAGATTCACTCATCTACTTATCCTAGATTTTCTCTCCCCTCTCTTTTATAAATGAGAGGGATCTATTTTTTAAAGGTTACCTTTTATCTTTTGCAACAAAGTGCTTCCTATTTTGAATCAAATACATGAAACCTTGTGTTCATCTTTGTGAATTTGAATTTGATCAATAAAGAAGTGAAGTTGCATACTAGAATTTGTTTTGGGAATCAATTATCTTATGGCTTGAGAAAATTGGTGGTGATTAGTAACTAATATTTGAAGGGCTTTGAATAAATCAGTGTAAACTTTGTGTTGCACTCTTTGTTTGAATTTTTTATACTAATTTAATAACTATTAGTGAATTCTCTACAAGACTCTATGCATGTATTTATTCATGTTGTTCATGGAATTACTGTGAAATATCGAGAAGACTTTGTGCTTCTAATACAACACTAGTTGCATATCTCAAAGGATCCATTGGTGAAAGCTACGAAATGACTTTGTGCCTTTGTGAGCTTTTCTTTGTTATTTTATCATTTATCATTATCATGCTGGTATCCCTAGACTTTTCTTTAATAAGATAGGGATATTGGAATTACTACTTTTTTTTTTATTTTGAAGTTGTATCAAATTAGGAACTTAAAACTGTGAAGCATTGTAAAATATATTCTCTGAAAAAAGAGAGAATTATGAATGTGACACACCCCCATCTCTTAATTGTAGTGTAAATGTTGTTTATACTTAAATAATTTTACTTAGTTTCAATAAGCAGTAAGAAGGGTGCCTCCCCTTTCTGAGAGGAGAGATTGTATCTCACACAACTTTGGCTGAAATTAGGTTGTGTAATCTGTTAAAAAGGGATTACATAATTTTCACCCAACACCATTGTGAAATGATCTCTAAATCCTCATTCACAACAACTACATTCTCACGATGTGGCATTTCAAATCCCTATAGAAACCATCTAGATAAATATTAAACTAAAAATCAATAATCATTTGATTTTTCAATAATAAAAAACTAAAACAATGAATGTAATTTGAAGTTTACTAATCTACCTCATAGTCCCATAAAAGGCATCGAGCTCTCTATTATAGTAGAGACATCATGCTCCATTTCCCTATCAATATTGGGAGGAGTCTCTGCTTACATCATCTAAAAATAAAACAACATTATTCAATTACGAAAACTAGAAGAGTGATGCAGGTCATGGCTTATTATGTATGACATAGTCAACAAAATTTTGAGCACTTGTTGAACTATATATTGATTCATAGTTTAATATGTAGTTAATGGAATATTATGTTCCTTGGGATATTTTAATAAATCAAATTCTATTTCAAATCTTGTTTTATGATCAAAACCCTTCATGAACAACATGGTGAACAAAAGGTTGATAGAAGAGAGCAATATTGCCTAGAGAACCAACAAGACAAAACACAATGCACAAGAGCCATATTGGGAAATTTCTAAGTTGGTAGGAAGAATTTGATAGAGGAAGAGATTGTTATAAGTGTATCTTGCATAGTTAGGGGTCTCATGAATGCCAATATAGGGTTGCAATAATAGAATCATAGGTGACAGAGCAATGTGATAGTTAGGAGAAATAAGGAGAAAGGACAAAATATCCTATCCTCTTGACTATGGACACAGTATTCTCATATCAGTAAGAGTCTTCATGAGTATCAATTGAATGCCAAGGGATTGCATGTTTCATGAGGATAATTTAAAAGTAATGGATACTCACAAGATGATACTCTTGTGGACAATCATATCATGCAAGCAAGGGACAATACCATGATTTCTTAAAGAAGTCATGCAAACCTTTGTTCATGTGAAGTGTGAACAATTTTTGAAGAGAGGATAAGATTTATGGAAATAATTTAAAGCATGAAAGTGAGATGCATGAAAATAAGCAATAATGAGTGTTGTCAACTAAGAACAAAATGTAGTGATAGTGAGCAATGAGGGGACCATGGTCCTAAGATCTTGATAAAAAATCACACCTATAAAGACACTCCATGATTTTCATAAAACCTCAACATTCTATTCATATTCATGGCTGAATCACAAAGAATTGATAGCTAAGAAATGGAGAGATATCTTCATGATAGTGGATAGTGTAATATTCACATAGGCAAAGTGGTGATCACAAGGAGAAATGGTGAATAAAGGACAATAAATGAACAATAAATGATTAGAATAAATAAATAAATTTAAAAGGACAATTACATAATACTAAATATTGTAATCCAAAGTCACAAGATGTAATAGGATAGTCACATGTATTTCAATACCAAAGAATGCTTCAAGGGATAATTGTGGAAGATGATTTTTTTATGAGATACTTTAAATATGTTTTCAACCAAGATAACTCAAGGTAAAGAGTGCATGACAGTCATGAATGTTGTGGTAATCACATGAAATCTAATGCTATAAGATAGTCTCATAGGAGAAGAAAAAAATTTAGTACAATGGTATAAGAGGAGCATGCATAGTTTATTATTAAATGATAGTTTAGAGTGGCAATGCCCTTTTAATGATCATATTCATAGAGGATATTCCTTGTGAAGGGATAAAAAGAGGGAATACATTTCTAAATGATAAGTGGACAATACCTTGTATATGGAGTAGATACCGTTAAAGATAATTGAAAGAAGATGACAACATACATTCAAAAAAGCAAGAGAGTAGTCCTCTATGATGTCAAGCATTTCAAAGGTATAAATAAAAGTCTATGTATAACCATAAGATGAATGAAATAACATATTCATCATGATAAGTATATTCAACATAGGAAAACGGTAGTAATAAAATCAATATCTCAAGATACATTCATGAGCACAACAGTGGCAAAGAGATGGTATGCTACAAGCTAGTGATGCCACTAGCATATATCTTTGGAGGTGAACAACAAGAATAAATGAAATTAATAGATAATGAAGTGCATAGCAACCTGAAATAAAATTAATTAAAAAGTAAAAAGCATACTTACAAATTATCTAAAACCTTCAAGTTGTTAAACATTATTCAATTACCAAATACAAATTTTTTATTTTAAAATTATAAATAGTGTGCATTACCCAAGTGAAACTTCGATGACCACCTGCACTAGCAGGTGTTATCGTCAAAGCTCCAAGATTAACCTATTCAACATCTAAAATGAGATATAAGAATACCATTCATATAATTTAACTTAGCTATTCACATGTAATATTTAAAATTCTTTACTAGTTACAAACCTTTGCAATACATGTGGTCATGTAACAGGTAGGGGAGGACTACTAAAAATAGAGTGAACACTATGACCCTGAAATTTTATTATAATCATTCAAATGATTTAGTTAATCTTTCATTTCAATATTGAAATTCAATAAATTAAATTCAATAAATTAAATTCAATGAAATTGCTAACATTTACCTAACTATTAAGGTCAAATGTCTCATTAAGGAGGGAATATGTCATCAACATCTAATCAATTGCAAATGTACCATAGGCACCTACATCTTGACTATCCACAGGATCATAAACAAAGAGTGACCCTCTAGCCTAACAATAATGAGGTGGAACTCTACTCCCCAAAGACTTACTTGGCTCACCTTGTGCTAGAGGACTGGTATGTTGTATGAGGATTTGGGTGAGGGAACTAATTGACTACAATATATCCACCTCAACACTCTCCTTCACAATGAAAGGGATAGCAACATACTCATGCGTTGGTCTAGCGAGTGCTTGTATCACTAGCCACTATGCATTGATATGTTTCCCCACTTTTTCCTATGTGGAGCCCCCACCTCTACTCTAGAAGTCCTGCATGTCAAAATAGTTTGAGATTTTATTGAGGACAAACTCATAGTAGAGTTTCCTCAAAAAATATTGTGGCACCTCATTGTTGTTGCATGGAGGATGGTCAAAAACCATCCACCACCTTCTCAAAATATTGTTCTTTATCCCTTGGTGGTTGCACCAATGGATAGGGAACCTCTTGCTTGAAGGGTGTAGAGGTCAATTTGTTCTAGCATTCATGAATAGTGCACACAAGTCAAATATTATATTTTTTTCATCTGTAACTTGCTTATATGATAATTTATCTACATAAAATTATCTAGAGCATGTTGAGAAATTTTTGGAGGTGTTTGTTGGGGTTGTTCTTTAGGAGGGATTTCAACATGAGGTGAATTAGGATTTTGAGGAGGAGAAGGAGGTGCATAATCATTTCCTAAAAATTAAATAAATTCACACAAAAAATAATAACAAACTACTCCTTTGACCTCTTCGATATCATGGTGGCATTTTAATGAAGATTTAGTGAAGAAACATAGCAATTTTTTCCTTATTGGAATGTGAGTGCATTTTTGAGGGTTTGTAGGCCATGAACCAAATTAGAAAGAACAAGAAATAAAATGAAATGAACTTTGTTTTTTTTGTTTAAATGAGGAAAAATTCTCTTGCATTATAACACGAGCACATTTTTTCCTTGTAGTGGTCGAGCTTGAGGCTTGATCACTCCAAGCCATAACACAAGTGCATTATAACACACTTTTTGGTTTTTTTTTATAAAAATGGTTGGCCACTTTTTGGCTCCCAATCTTTCTGCACCCACCCGTTGTGGGAAATAAATGATTGTTCAAATCCAAATTTACAAGTCTAATGGGAAGGTGACTGAACATTGGACTAAAGATATTTTGGTAAGAGGTAAAAATTTTATCATAGATATTAAAAAATCTATGAAGAGATTGAGATACTAAAAACAAATAGATGGTGAATGCACTACTACCAAGCATGAAGAGGCCATTTTGTTAAAAAATGACAATGAGCTTAAATAAATGCTCAATATGGGATCAAAAAAATTGGTGACTAAGTAGGTCGTGCTTAGTGATGAGGATAATAGATGCCTCATGTAGAATAAAAGTATCAATTGGAAACTTGCTTTCCTAAAACAAAATGTGCTGGAGTAGAAAAAATTGCTAAAGGAATGCAAGATGAAGGCTAACATCTAAAAAGATCTTTTAGATATCGATGTTCATCTCCAAAGGGAAGAAGATACTTAAGGAAAAGGATGTGGAGGCTCTAAAGGATGAGTTCAATCAATCAATATAAAATCTTCTCAATAAGCAATATTTTGATATTGAAAGTATAAGGGAACAAAGTAGTGTTGATTTCACTCTATCCCAATTTCTCGGTCATCCAACAACTCTCTCTAGTAAAGTGGACTTGGCACAGGGAAAAAAGGATTTGTGGAAGCTAAGGACCAAGAATGTGATCATCCTACAACATGGTGAGATGCCTCTAATCATCAAATTTTTTCATGTATACAAAACTAAAAGTACAATACAAGTCACCCAATCATCTCAAGAAGGAAACACCAAAAATGTTCTACCTCAACAATGAATTTTCTTGTTTTATTATTTATATTTTGTAAAGAAACTTTAAAATCCTTTTTAGATAGTTTTCAAGAAATTGTTACACTCGTGAAAAGTATATATGCATGATATAATGTATTAAAAAATCTCTCTTAGAAATTTTGGGGAAGAGATAGTGAAAAGATAATTAAACTTGACAATTGTACATGTCTATGAGCCTACGGTTTTAGATCAATGCATGAATGAAATTCATTAAAATTTGTGTGTTGTAATTAATTTTGTTAATTGTTACATATTTTTGTATGTGTAATAATCAGTTTTGGCTTTTGAACTTTTTGAGTTCTAGGTTATCTTTGATTGAAATATTAAATATTTTTTGTGGAATATAGTTAGTCTATGTGGTAGATATCTTTCACAACTTGAAATAATATTCGATAGGGATTCATCAATAATATTTGTAATTATTTATTGATTGAAGCATTTTCCTTTTCTACTTTTTGGTTAAAAGCATACCCCATTGAACTTTAATTTTCTAGAAAAGTATAACGAGGAAGCTATGCATACCCCATTAAAGTTTAATTTTCTAGAAAAGTATAATGAGGGAGCTATACCTTACAACAAATAAATTTAGAGGGAAATTATTTCACATAGGAATAATTTTCCCAACTATTGGTTGGTGATTTGCATTAAGATTGGGTAATGAAGTGAAAAATTTAAAAATTCAAATAGTGGATAATTTTTTAACCAACATTGTAAATAAGAATATAGTGAACACTATTATGTTGAATTGATAGTCACATTATAGTATATTCTTGGCCTCATAGAGGGCGAAATTTCCTAGAGCCATGTTCAATATAATACAATTCATCAATAACCCATTCTTTTATTAAAGCCCTTTGTTTAATCTAATTGTATTGAGGATAACTACCAACTCCCATGCATGTGGGATACGCTTACTTAGCTAAAAGAACATCTTACAATTCATATGCATCTAATGTTTTTTCTTAATTCCACCTTAAGAAAAAAGTAATTATTTAGGAAGATATAGTTAGGATTGCAAGTGTTAATAGAAAATGTGTCCCCTAGAAATTTTTGTAACCTTCTAAAGTAATTCATAATGTTTCTTAATCCAAATAGAAATAAAACAAAGATGAATTTGGTGAATCAAAGAACATAAACAAAATACAAATATGATCAAATATGGATAAGAAATGACAAATCTATAGATACACAAGTGATCCAAAAGTGCAGAATCAATCATTCTAAATTAACAATAAAATAATTCAAAAATAGTGATTAAAATGGTCCATCTTTGATTATTAAGCTAAATACCCTTATATTTCACATTTAATTTTCTAAAATAATATCAATTCACATTACCCACAAAACTATCAATTAATAAATGTAAATTAATTTATACATATACATATACAGATATTGTATTAAATTAATGTAAATCAAAATTTATAAAATGTTTTTTTTTTAATAAATATACAAGTTATGTCACATTTCCAAGTAATTTTACCTTTCCTTATAAAACTAAAATATCATTGTAAAGTTAATAAATTCCACAATCTTTAAATTTATTTTCACACATCTTAAAAAAGTCTTAAGTATATTCTATACATAATTTTTTCTCATACATAAAATTAGTTTTAACGTAATTTAAATACATAGAAGATTTTAATTACACAATAGCATTTCCTTCACTAAATTATAGATTCAATTTTAATATCATAAATAAAATTAACTTCAAACTCTTTCATTTTTTATCTCTAATAAATAAAAAGAAATTTAATATAATTTAAATAGAGAACAAAAAAGTAATTACATGACCTTCACCAACCTGAATAGATCTCAATAGTTACATGGGGATTTGCGGCTTTGATTTTATTCCAATATTCTCCACCTTCCTTTAACATATTCCACCAACAAGCATTCATTCCTGGTCCGCAAATAAATTTCTCTAGTCTTTTCAAACGCTCCAATCCCTCCACTTTCTTCACTTGCGGACAACACCATAACTCGAATTGCTGAAGGCATGGCATTGCTCCCTCCTCCAATTCTGGGAACTCCTCTAATTCTGGAAAGTTATCAATTGTTAAGAAACGGAGTTGCGGAAACCCTCCGGACTTTCCAAGCACCTCTGGCATTTCTCTGCGCCTCTTGTCCCCTTCCAAATACAATCTCACTAGATTGGGCATTCTTTG
This sequence comes from Sequoia sempervirens, assembly GCA_007258455.2. Classification (NCBI taxonomy): domain Eukaryota; kingdom Viridiplantae; phylum Streptophyta; class Pinopsida; order Cupressales; family Cupressaceae; genus Sequoia; species Sequoia sempervirens. The sequence continues at coordinate 10,309 of VDFB02360868.1, read as the reverse complement.
CAGCTCCCCGTAACCACTGAATTCACAATTTTCTAACTTTAATTCCCTCAGATTTTCCAAATCACATATACAACGTGGCACTACAAATCTGTTTAGTACAATACTTTCCAGATGTTTCATTGCTGTAATATTCTCCGGAAGTTGCGGGAGCCCCTTTACTTCACCAATATTCCAGATTGCCAAATAACGCATCTTCACCAGCTTCGCAAAGATCCTCTCCAACTTGACAAAACCTCCAAATTGCCAAATAACTGCTAACAGTAGTTCCTGAAGTTGAGTCAATTTGACAAAATCGTCTAGCATCATGAATTCGTCCTCTTCTACGGAATGGCACAAATGTTGTGATCGCAATGTTCTCAAAGAGGTCACCTCTGATATCCTTGGCATGTAATTATCAATACCCCAGCCTTCTAAATGCCGAAGACAATTAAGTTCATTAATCCATACTGGTGGTGGACACTGCAGGGGGAGAGCAAGAAACAAGAGACTTTTTAGATGTCTCACACACTCCGGTACCTTCTTAATCTTTGTCCACCTTATATCCAAGACTTTAAGAAGAATCATCTTTCCAAGAGACGCAGGCAATGTAGAGATTCCTGTGTAGCTCAAATCCAGAACTCGCAGTCCTCTCATGGTGGTAAACAAGTTTTCCGGAATGCTTGTAATATTCTTATTATGAGACAGTGAGAGTGTGCGGAGATAAACAGGACGGCTATCTGAGATGGGATAGTCGTCTAGATCTTTTTTGGCCAGCAAAATCCGACACCAGCCCGTGGCACCGCTTGTCTGTCTACGGACCTCTTCAACAGAAAAAGCACATTTATTTTCTCTGGATATTTGTATGGCCAAATCATGTAATAAATCATGAATTTTACAGTATTTTTCTAATCCAAAGTAACCAATGTCACTACACCTCTCACATACTTGCAACAGACACAGCTGGGCAAGTTGATCTAACCAATCCCAGGCCATATCCCACGGATCCTCTCCTGCTGGGACGAATTCTTTTCCCAGTGCTTCTCTATCCACAGATTTATCAAATACTCGGGATCTATCTCCTCATCCTCGGGAAAGAAGGAAAGATATGCAAAACACCGTTTAAGGTGTGCAGGCAAAGAGTCATAACTCAGTTTCAATATTTCCATGACAGGGTCAGGGTCACCAATGCTAGTATCTACTCTTTCGAGCTGACGGCGCTTCGACTCCCATTTGCTGAGATCTTTCTTGGCCAGAGATGCTGCTATCGTTTTGATAGCAAGAGGTAAATTTCCACATTGCTTTACAATCTTCCGACCCTCCTCTTCCATGTGCGCTGGACATCTATTTCCCTTACAATGCCAAAATGCGTGGACACAAAACAGCCTCCAACTGTCTTCATCTGACAAATTTTCCATTTCATAAATTTGAGCATTTGAATTTATAGCAACCTGCCTATTTCTTGTGCTAACGACAATTTTACAATCTTTATCATCTGGCAGGCCGAGTTGATCAAGTAGACTATTTTCAGTTGAGAGCGTCCACATATCATCCAGCACAATAAGAGATCTTTTCCTTTGGAGATGGTCACGAATCAATTCTGCTGCTCTCGCTTCAGTCACGTCAGCTTCCACAATATCCTTTTGTATTCTTTCTCTCTTTGGATCTATTTGGGAGGCTATATCCCGTTGTAAATTCTTGAGAGAATAAGATTTGGAAATAGAGAGCCAAATAGAATGAATATACTTGGATTTTACGGCTTTGTAGACATGTTGGAGAAGAAATGTCTTCCCTGAGCCGCCCATACCGACGACGGCTATAACTTGAACTGTTGGGTCTTCCAACAAGCCTGCCATGTGTTCAACTTTGGATTCTATGCCCACTGCATGTGAATTTCTGGGCAGAAGACTAGATCTCTTCACCAGTGCTGATGTACTTGTTGACGCTGCTGCGTCTGCATGAAGACCTTTCTGATGTTCTCCAACTTCTCCATGTCTTTGTAAGCCCTTGAATGTCTTCCCACCCTTTTCTTGCACAGCCAAGGTGATCTTTTCACACAGCCTCTCGACATTACTGACAATTTTAAGGGAAAAGAGAATTCAAAAGCGTTTCAAATCAATATGGAGAGGGTAAAAAGGAATAAATAAAACACTTAATCATAATGAATTGAAAGCAAACAATCGAAAGAAAATAAGAAAATATAAATGGCAAAAATAACCTCAGCCTTACTCATTAGATGGGTTGAATTCGTAGCCAGTGATGAGTGAAGAAGAGTAGAGGGCTTCCTTCCATTGTTGAAGCTTCTCGGGGCTGAATCTCTTCTTTTCTACATGTTGAACGAATGCAGCTGCATAAATTCCCTTGTCTGGGTAGCGAAGGTCAGAAGGCTTCACATCACAAAATACAGGAATAAACGGAGCATTGGTTTTCAACATGTGAACCAGCTCATCTAGACACCAAGGTGATTCCGCATATCCTGGTGAGAAAATGGCGATCTGCACTCTAGAAGAGTATATCGCATTATGTATGGAAGACTCAATTGCATCTCCCAATTGTAATTTTTGATCATCAAGAAATGTCCAACATTCCTTTTCCTCCAGTGAATCGTAAAGTGCAAAGGCCACAGTTCCTTTGACATCAGGACCTCGGTGGTTAATGAATGCATCATATATTTTATCAGAGGAGGAAGACCCAGTTAACGTTTCTCTTTCAGATGCACTGAAAGAACGTTTGTGGAATGAGGAGGAAGACGCCATGAACTCAAAGTGCCAAAAGGGGGATGGAAAATGTAACTCAGAGCGATCTGGATTTTGATGAAACTAGAGAAAATTTGAAAGCTTTAAAGCAGGCCTTATGTTTCTACAATAGTTCACTCTAACACGCTTTCTCTGAAATATCTCTTCTTCGAATTATGGTGTGAAGAAAAGTGGGTAGGTACCTAGGTAGCCAGGAAAAGATAGTTTTCTCTGCACGACTTGACTTTGTCTCAGAGCTCACATGTCAAGTGGTCTGGTAATGATGAAAATGAAGGGACCCACTCATTTACGCAAAATAGAGACGCGTTAAATCTGAATTAGGCATCCAAATTGCTTAAAGTATACGCAAGGCACTTTATTTTCTGTAGGAGTTGTCATTTTCAACCTTCAACTTTACTTTCGGACAACTCACAAATGACAAGTGTCCACAGAATCTTCTTTACGCGGTTTCTTCTCTTTCAATGATTTTTGCTCAGAATCTTGTGGTTTGAGTCCACACATTCCATTTTTTTTATTTTTTTCACATATTCCATTTTATTGCTGGGTTGCTTATTTATTTATTCCTATAATTCAAATGATGTACTATATATTTCGTATGATGTACGTTTAGTATAGAGTTATAAGATGTCTCAATTTTAACAAGGTTTTTCAGAAACTGAAATGGAATAGAACTAGTAGCAGGCGTTATTCCTCTTGTAAAGATATTTTTAGTCTATCGCAGGATGTAATTAAATAGATTATTAGTGAAACTAACTTTTATAAAGGAAATGATTATTTATTTTATTTTTTATTAATATTTTTATATATGTGTATAAAAGTCGGTTAATTTAATAATATGTTTATAAATAAACATATTAATTCAAACTATTAAATGAATAAGTATTAGGTAAAGGAATAGTATTTGTTCTTGAAATATTATTGCAGATAAATTTATTTTGTTTTATAATGTTGTGTTGTTAGAATGAGAATTATAACAATGTCATTTGAAAAGGGGAAAGTCTCTTTATTTATTGTAAATTCACTCATTCATTCCTCCCAATCAATTTACATTTGCTACATGCAAAAATTTTAAGAATAAGTTTCATTACACATATGTCAAGTGTGGAAGTTTGGTGGATGCTCACAAACAACTTCACATTTGATAGCTATGATCCTACACCAAAACATCACATTCTTCACTTTTATTTGTTTTGATAATGTTATTTTGTTTACTACTCCTTTTATAATAATTTCATTTTTTGTTAATATAATATATTATGTCAATTATATTATATTTCTAGATTATTAAACTAATTCAATTTAATATAATATAACTATACTTATATTTATTATTACAATCAATAATATAATGTTAACAAGTTAATTATATTTTTAATATTTGTTATAATAAATTAATATGTTATACATAATTTGTACTTAAATTCCCTTAAACATATAAATTTCAGAGAGGGCTAAAATAGTCAGTCATTGCATTAAAGTTTTATTTTGGTTGCATCTTTGGGATGCATAGTTAGTTTTCACTACAAAGAGTAAAAGGTTGAGATAATTGTTTTAAAATATCAAGGTTAATAGACATAGTAATCCAATCTTAAACTTTATTGCTCATTCTTAATGAAACATTAAAACCTTGTTTAAAGATTAATCTAAGATTTGGTATCTACAATTGGTGATATTTGATAGTTAATTAATTGTGTAGCTTTTATCTAACAAATCTAGTGTTGTCATGAGTTGAATTCATGTAAAAATATGCCATTTGTAGATAGGACACTCTAATTAAAGTGAGTCCAAAACATAAGGGAAAAAGGGTACACGTATGCAATTTTCACTATAATAATAATATTGTTTACTAATGATCTAAGTTGGTATAATGGGATTGAAGATCTATATGTATTTTTAAATATGAAAATAAATAAAAGAAATTGAAAAAAGTAAAAAATAATTAAATGTGGAAATATAAATCAAAATAATGTTACTTAGTTTGAATATAGAAGTGATTCAAGTGAATGCTCTACAATCTAAATTTTCTTGAGATCTATAATAGATAATATAAAACTAATATTCAAATCAGGGTCAAAATATTCCTTGTTCATTGTATAGGGTTGAGTCTATAGTCACAAAATTGTTCTTACTTTCTTTTTTAAAAATTGAGCAAACTATGGAGAAGACCGATAAAGTTACGTTAGAGGTGCATAAAGTATGTGATGTCACTAAAAACTTGAGAAGCATATATTTTTTGCTATTGAAGACAAGATCTTAGACTATACCATATTTTAAAAGGATATTTTTATAGACTAGACATATGTAATCAAAATTATACTCAAGATTCCTATTCTTAGAGGCAAGAAAGTGCAAGATCATTTTCTTGAAAGATAATTTAACTTTATTTGAATTTTTGTATTAGGATTACATTGTTCATTCTTTCAATAAGAAGTAAAAATAAGGGACAAATAAAAATTAGTAAAAAGAAATGATAAATAGATAGACATGATAATAATGTTAACCCTATTCTATGAGGGAAACCTATTGCAAGGTGTGCACCCTTGGTCTCCTTGTTCAGCACATCTCTACGGTGGTTTGTGACAAGGGTTTAACCGCCTCTCGTGCTTGTTAAGTCAAGTGGTTGTATCAAGCATTAATAGGTCAATCTTTTGGTGTAATGGTAGCCAACAATTGGTATCAGAGCTCCAAGGTCACGGGTTCAAACCCCTGCACTTGCACTAGGGGGATTGTTGCAAGATGTGTGCGCTTGGTCTCCTTGTTTAGTGGAGTGTTGCAATGGTTTGTGACAAGGGCTTACTGTCTCCCATGCTTGTTAAGTCAAGTGGTTGTATCGGGCATTAACAGGTTGATCTTTTGGTGCAACGGTAGCCAACAAAACCAACATTGCAAATAGATAATGTCAATTATGAAATATTTATATTTCTACATCAAAGATCTTGTCTAGAAAGTTAAAAAAATAATGTAAATAAATAAGTAAATAAAAGAGTAATATAATCAACAATACAAATATGTTCCACTGGATTTGAAATATGTAATTATTTATGTGTTCCTCTTTAGAGATCCAAGTCAAGTATGGATATGCAATAGAGTGCTGAAGAGCATTCCAAGAGAGTGAGATAGCCACGATTTAAATTTTTGTAGTTGCCCTGGAAGAAAGAGGAATGGAGTTGTTGGAGAGAAAAATTACAAGAGTCCATCGAAAATGAGGATACAACCACTTTTTTTTTCTCAGATGAGCAAGAGAAAGGCATTACTTTCTTAATTAGGTGTTACCACAAGCATTATAGGCAAGCCACATGAAAATTACATTTTTAAATTTTGAGAATATTTGGGATGCTAGTGGGCCACATGGATGTCTACATAGCATGCTACTATCAAAAAGAATTCTACAAAAATATTTAAGTTCATGTGTTCCTAGCAATAGACAAAAGACATTATGCTCTTAAATGTAAGAAAAAATCTTCGTTGTAGAAATATTAAAAATGTATTATGAAAAATAGATACTAAAGTGAATTCAAGATATTGCATTAAATTAGGCAAGTTTTGACATTAGATTTTCCCCCCAATTTAGCAATTTGATTATGCTAAGTGATAAGCTATGCTAACGTAAAAAATAAAGTGTGGAAAGAATCTAAAAGGATATTGTAGAGGACATAAAATATTAGGTCAGTATGTTATGACCTTAATCTCAACTCTTATGAAATCTTAGTGTTAGGTTCTGTGGTCCTAGAAGATTAAATGTTTGGAAAATATATACATTTTACAAAAAAATGTGTCAATTCTGAAAATTTAAAGAATTCCAAAAAAGAGAGAACAATTTTTTGAATAGATAAATTAGAAGAATATTGAACAAGAAGGTTGAATGGCCCCTCATGTTTTCCTAACTTGTAGGAGGAAAAATGTGAAGGTTATGTCATTCTTGAGAAATTTTAGAAAAGTAACAAATTTTCATTTAATAGATTATTAGGAAATAATAATTCTTATGAAAAGACATAGTACAATGAATAGGGTAGATTAAAGATTTGTATAAAAGAAACAAAACATAAATTGGATATCGTGGAGAGAAGTTATGGATGTTATAACATTTGAAGATCGGTATTTTGAAAGTTTTGGAGAGATGAAATTTTTGTGAGGTGCAACAAGGTGGAAATATGGAACTATATCTCAATTTTGGCAAGAGGAAATTTTCGGGCTTGAATTCAAGTTTTAAAAATGCACCTTTGATTGAAGGACCTTCATCAAAGGTATGCCATTTTGTACCTTCAATAGAAGGTCAACCTTTGATCAAAGGTCAAGGATTGAAGAAACATGTATTTACTCAATGACCTTCAATCGAAGGTGTAAAAAATGAAAACTTTTGCATCTACATCAAAATCTTGTCAAAAATTTCATTTTCAAATCCCAGATTGAACCTTCAAATGAGCTTAACTTGAAAAGATATTTTACAAGATCATCCCTTGAAACAATCTTTCTAACAATATAATTTTAATATGTTTCCATTTTATCATGTATTTATTTTTTAATTTTTACTAAACACAGGTTTTTCTCTAAACATAAGCTCTTCATTTTACAGAGGTTGAAAAATGGTAAAACATTGTAAAATAAAAAAATTTATATCCGGGCTTCCCTTTGTATTGATGCTCTTGTTTCACCAAAAGAAAAGGATTTCAATATATACAGAACTTATGTTGGATGACACATATTTATGTCCAAATTATAGTTGTACAATGACTTCCAAAATTAATTAAAAATATATATGTAACCAAAAATTATGAAGAAATATCCTTTCCCTCTGTATTGATGTTGAGAATCTATTTCAAAAATTAGAATTTTATCCTTTATCAAAAAAAGAAGTTTATGTTGGATGATACAAATGTTACTTTCTAAAATTGTTGTTTTTTATTTAAAACTAGTTATTAAAGGACATGTTGAAATATTCATGATTTATTTCAAAAATATATATATATATATATTTAGGATCTACACATAAATTGTCACAAATCACTAGTTCACATTATCTTCAAATTCTTAACAGTTTAGTTGCTATAGGTCTCAAAAGATGGAGATTCAGTTAAAAAAGTTGATTTAAATGTCCATCTTGTTGGCGTACTACATTATAATTGTTGAATAATTGTTTGTATTCGGTTATGCAGCTGCATCCATGCAAGGTCACTTCCTTTGTACCACTCTATATATGCAGATGTAAACATCAAATAATACAATTAATATTTGTGCAATTAAGTACATTCGTTGTCATATGGTACCAGAGCCCCTCTCAATCCTTGTGCCTATGCACTGATGGAATTTGGATTTGGAAGTGTTAGGAGTGTTAATGTGCTAAGATCACCTGCAAGACGAAATAACTTCCATAAGAGAAAAATGGCAGGAATATCATGTTATCATTAAAGATGCAAGAATGCCAAACTGAATATGAAAAAGTACATATGAATTCTTGCTTATATAGGAAAGGAGTGAGATAAAATGAAACAGGATTGTGACATGTGTCTTAATCCTATAACATGTGACAGCTAAATAACTACCTAGAAAACTATGCATAGATAAGATAAGACTTTTAAAAAGGCCAAATAAGACTTCTAGAAGCTATATTATATCCTAAGTAAACTTAACATATGAATATGTCCCCTAATTACCTAGTGAATGAATTAACTAGGTACAAGACATTTATTCACACCAACAGATATAGTGTAAGTTTAATAAGTGAATCTGTCAAGATATAAATAAACCTAGAATCTATAATATGTGCTAGAGTACTAACTAAGATTTAAAGTTTCTATTAGCAATGGTCCCATGTGATGACACAAAGTGGAAGTTAAAGTATTTGAATTTGAAAAATCTAAAATGTTTCTTAACAATGTCTAGAATGGTGTTTGTAGTTAAATAAAACTTGGTATCCCCAAGATATGACAATTTAAAAAATTAAGAGAATGCCTTATTGGGCTTAAAATTTGTAAGACTAGATTGATGCCACACAAAATAAAATATCAATATAGGAATTTGGACATGAAGAACATTTAGTGAATAATTGCATCATAAATGCAATAGCAAAAACCCTTTTCACTATTGCATAAACATCTCTAAATTCTTAGAACCTCTCAACTAAAAGTGTAGAATTTGACTCTAATTACTCTATGAGCAACCTACATAACAAAAATATATATAAAGGAAAGCTATTTATTTTTAGTTGATGCAAAATGACTCTTGATCTAGGAATTTCCCTTTATCACTGGGTGATCCCACAATAGTGGTTTACAATTTTTGGCCTAACTGGACACTGATATTTTTTTTTTAAACACAATCTCCACATTCGGGCACCTATAGTGATTAAACCGTAAAGAATTTGAAGATGATGCAAACTAGAGTCTTGTCATATTTTGTCTGTAGATTCTAAAAAAATTTTTTTCAATTTTTTTGGAATCAGATTGCACTTCTTTTTCCATCTCCCACGAAAATTGGCTTTTTTTCAAAAAACAGCATTTTTAAAAAGTGACGCACACCATATAACACATAACTTTTTTTCCTTGAAAGATAAAATTCCAATTCTTTCAAATTTAGATTTGTAACTGATATCTAGTGCTTCCACTTAGTTAGATAGTTTTTTATTGATATTTTTTCTTTAATCAAGTTTTAAAGTCAAATCAATTACAATCTCAGACATAACACGACCGTATAACGCATAACTTTTATCAGATGTATCGAATCTTTTTCTTTTTTTTGTTGGATCAAGTACTCCAATATCCGGTGCACTCCATATTTTAAAAAAAAAAAATTGATAATCTTCTATTTTCCCCACTTGTGCGTAATGTAGAGTTTTGTTTCGGAAAAACCTATATTTAATAAAACTTAAAAAATAGATAGATAATATAATCAAAACATACTAAAATTATATTTGTTGGATAGCTCGTTTTGAGGGGAACCCGATACTAGTTGGGTTTTTGAGATCTTCTCCATTTTCATTCTGAAATCGAGCTTCAAAACGCAAAATTTTCAACAATTCTGGTGCCTTAGGAAGCAAGGGTGAAAAAAGGGGGCTTCGACCGAATATGTGTTCGGTCGAACATCTTGGAATGGTTTGGTCGAACCCTAGTTCGACCAAACCACCATTCCATGCAATTAAAAAAACCCAATTAAATGGGTTCGACCGAACATTCCAAGAATGTTTGGTCGAACACCCTATTTTTAATATTAATATACATATTATTAATTATATTTTTTTAAATGAGAACTTAAATTTGATGGCCATATGACCATATTTAAATATTTTTGCTATAAAATACAATCAAAATTTTAAGAAGATTGTAAACGGAGATATTTTGGATAAACTGTGAAAATTTATATAGAATTATAATTATATATATGTTTGATTTATATATAATTTTACATACACTAAGGTATATCATAATGTTTTAAGGGCACCCTTCAATAGATAACGTAATTAAAAAATTTGTTGATAGGTAAATTCAACCATCAAATTTAATCCTTTAGAGAGAGAGAGGGGGGCGAGTGGGAGAGAGATAAAGGGTAGGGGGTCCTAGGGTTTATGGGTTAAGGGTAGAGGA